>JAESVK010080701.1:0-10344 GCA_017140935.1 Hamamelis virginiana | reverse complement strand
GGTGGGAATGATGCAATAGAAATATGCAAATATATGATGCAATCACATTGTATGAGAAACTATTTACCTTAGGTTAGGAAGGAATGAACCCATAGGATCTATCCTCTTTACTTACAAGTTTTCACACATACTTCTTGCCATCAACTTTCACTTTCAACAACCAACCAAACTAATATTTTACACTTTTATTTGCATTCATTGGGTAGCATGACCTAAGAATCACTAGAACCTATTCCACTCCCTGTGGATATGACCTAGGTACTCCATAGTTTTATTGCTTGACGATCATTAGATTCCTACGCTTGGGATTCTTTTGCGCACACCTCATTTTAAGTTCAAGCAATTGGCGCCATTGCCGGGGAGTGGCGAGCGTTCTAGTTGATTTGAAGAGAGCTAGTGGTTGCAAATCCGGTAAGTTCTTTTCCCTCTTTTACTTTATACAAAAATTCTTTTTGTATATAATACATGTGAATATTACTTTGGTTGGGGTGAAATTAGTGCATGTCGATGTGGACTCGTTATGAGCAACACCGACTTGTAAGGATTACATCTCAACAAGCTCCAAGAAATCCAATAGCAAGACCTTTGTTTCACTCACCTTCCACTCCTTCAATAGAGAACACTGAAAATCAACAATTTTTTATCCAAATGACTAAGGGTTACCTTATGACCCTCAAAAACCTTATGACCCTCCAAGATAGGGAGATGGTGTTGTTCTGCCGGCAACCCCGGCGGTGGGAAGGGGGAATGTCAGTCCTCAAGCTCAACAATATCGAGCACCCCCTGTCCCTTTGGCTAATGTAGGGAGAACCCTTAGAGAGATTTTGAGACCTCAACGAACCACAACACCTTCACGTATTTGTCTACCTCAGGAAGCCAATAACTTTCCCATGAGACTGGAGATGATTCGTCTTCTCCCTGAATATAGAGGGTTCGATTCTGAGAACCCCTATTCAAACATGAGAGATTTTGAGGATGTTTGCAGTGCTTTCCTTTCTACAGGATCGCCCCTTCCTATTATCTTCTTGGTTTCCTTTCTATTAATTCTCTCTAAAGGACAAGGCTAAAATGTGGTTTCACTCTCTTATCCCTAACTCAATCCACAATTGGGAGGACAAGCGCAGTGTATTCCTTGTTAAATTCTTCCCTCCGGGGCGCACTAATGCACTTATACGGGCTATCCAAAACTTTTCTAAAAAACCGGGTGAATCTTTTGCAACTGTATGGGAAAGATACAAAGAACTTCTCAATGCCCTCATCATGGTTTGGATATTGGCCAAATCATAAGCTATTTTCATCAAGGACTTTCATTGGAAAACAAACAATATATCCAAATGATGAGTGGGGGATAGTTTTATGAGAAGAGCCCTGAAGAGGCCATAAAATGTTTTGATTCCATAGCAGAGAATGCCAGGAATTGGGAGATTAATTCATCCCTTGATGCCGCTAGAGTGCAAAATGTGCCTGTGGGAGGGGGGAAGCATCATGTGAAAGATAATGATGACTTCCAAGCTAAAATTGCTAGTTTGACTAGGAAACTAGAAGCTATAGAGTTACAAAAAGTGAGTGAGGTGAGCACCGTGCCCAAAGTGCCGACGGCACCTACGGGACCTAGAATGGAAGACTTATGCATAATTTGTGATGACCCCACTCACTCAACCACTGATTGTCCCAACCTTCCCCAAGTTAAGGGAGCGATCCAAATAGAGCAAGCTAATGCTCTCAATTACCGAAGGAAGCCCTTCAACTCTCTATATTCTGAAACTTACAATCCGGGGTGGAGTAAACACCCTAACTTTAGTCGGAAAAGTGATAGAGGAAACGCTTCCTCAAGTCAAGGCAACCCACTTCCAAATCAACCATTTCAAGGTAACCAAGGTTTTCAAAGTCAAAACTTTTAAAACCAAGGTTTTCAAAATCATGGTCAAGGTCCCAACTTCCAAAGTCAAGGGTTTCCTTCAAACCCTAACTCAAATTTTGGTCCACCCAATCAAGGGAATTCATACCTACCACCCCACAAAAGAAATTATGATGATGTGATAGCTCAACTTGTGCAAAACTACACACAAACCACTCAAGCCATTAGGGACATGAGAACTCAATTGACTAAGTTGACCTCCACTTTGGGTGCACTTCAACAAGAAAAAGGGAAGTTTCCCTCTCAACCCGTGCAAAACCCCCAAGGTCAACATAGTATTGGATCTTCTAATTCCAATGAGGGGACTCATGAATATGCTAAGGCCATTACCACTCTTCGAAGTGGAAAAATCATTGACAAAACCATCCCACCCAAATATTCCACTAAAGAAATTTCACCAAATTTACAAAATGAATCTAAGGGGGATGAAAAAAAAAATTGAAAAAGCGCCTATTGTTCCCAAACCAAGTGGTGTTGAGATTGGTTCAAGCCAAGAGAAAGCTAAATTCATTCCTGCCACCCCTTTTCCCCAAAGACTTAGGGCACCTAAGAAATTAACCAATCATGCGGAAATATTTGAATTGTTTAAGCAGGTCAAAGTCAACATACCTTTCTTGGATGCAATTAAACAGGTGCCCTCTTATGCAAAGTTCTTGAAAGATTTGTGTACTGTGAAAGAAAATTTGGGTGTGCATAAAGAAGTGTTCATGACTGAGCAATCCACATCTTTCTTACAAAATACCTTGCCTCGTAAGTACAAAGACCCCGGGACCCCTACAATTGAGATAACCATAGAGAATTCCAAAGTGGGTAAAGCTTTAGTGGACTTAGGAGCAAGCGTCAATTTATTGCCATATTCTATCTATATGGAGTTGGGATTGGGAGAACTTGAGTCGACTAGCATCAAGCTTCAGTTAGCTGATAGGAGTGTCAAGATTCCTAAAGGAGTAGTGAAAGATGTGCTAGTTCAGGTTGATAAATTCTAATTCCCTGTTGACTTTGTGGTGTTAGAGACCCAACATGTGGTGGATCAAGGGAGTCAATTCCCTATGATTCTTGGTAGGCCTATCTTGGCCACAACTGATGCTTTGATACAGTGTAGGAGTGGTTTGATGACCCTAACCTTTGGAAACATGGCCGTAAATTTGAATATTTTCAATTTGATAAGAGAAGTGGGGGAGGATATGGAGGATGAGGTGCATGAAGTGAGTAGAATTGATACTCTTATTCGGCATCAATGGGATCTCTCCGCCCACAAAGATCCATTACAGTCATGTCTAGTTGGTGAGATTGTTGAGGAAGATGAAGTGAGTGAAGATATGGAGTTTCTATACTCCATTCTCAATGAGAATGAGATTTTGGAAGTGAATGGGTGGGTGCCTCGCTTCAAGGCACTGCCACCCATTGAGAAAAGCTTAGTACCATCAAGTGTCCAACCACCTGAATTGGAATTAAAACCATTGCCCTCTGAATTGAAGTATGCGTATTTAGTTGACAATGAGACTTACCTCGTGGTCATATCTTCTCACTTGGAGATTGACCAAGAGCTGAAATTGATGGAGGTGCTTAGAGCCCATAGAAGTGTCATAGGTTGGTCTATTGCCGACCTTAAGGGAATTAGTCCCTCTCTTTGCACCCATAGGATCTATTTAGAGGATGATGCCAAACCTTCCCGCTAACCTCAAAGAAGGTTGAATCCTATTATGAAAGAGGTGGTGCGTAAGGAGGTTCTGAAGTTGTTGGATGTAGGGATAATCTATCCCATTGCGGATAGTAAGTGGGTTAGTCCTATCCAAGTGGTGCCCAAAAAGTCGGGTGTCACTATGGTGAAGAATGAAGATGATGAATTGATTCCCACATGAGTCACTACTGGGTGGCGAGTGTGCATCGATTATAGAAAGTTGAATTCATCCTCTAGGAAATACCACTTCCCCTTACCCTTTATTGACAAAATCCTAGAGAGAGTCGCGGGGCATGCTTATTATTATTTCCTATATGGATATTCGGGTTACAACCAAATCGAAGTTTCTTTAGAGGATCAAGAGAAAACTACTTTCACATGTCGCTTTGGGACATTTGCCTCTAGGAACATGCCTTTTGGGTTGTGTAATGCTCCTGGCACCTTCCAGCGATGCATGACTGGGCTTTTCAGCGATATGGTGGACAAGATTGTACAGGTTTTCATGGATGACTTCTCAGTTTTTGGGGATTCATTTGATGGATGTTTGGAGAACCTATCTTTGGTTCTAAAAAGATGCGAGGAGACAAACCTAGTGTTAAATTAGGAGAAGTGTCACTTTATGGTGACACAGGGAATAGTCCTAGGGCATATAGTGTTATCTAGGGGTATAGAAGTTAATAGAGCCAAAATCGAATTAATGTCAAAACTTCATTCCCCTAAGACTGTGAAAGATGTGCGATCATTTCTAGGACACTCTGGTTTTTATAGGAGGTTCATTAAGGATTTTAGTGGTATTGCGTGACCTTTGTGTAATCTCCTAGGAAAGGATGTCCCCTTTGAGTGGGGGCATGATTGTGAGGTCGCTTTTTGTAAATTGAAAGAAATGTTAACTTCACCTCCTATCATGCAAACACCCGACTGGAACTTACCCTTTGAAATCATGTGTGACACCAATGACTTTGCCATAGGAGTGGTGTTAGGTCAAAGGATAGATAAAAAACCACATGTGATCTATTACGCTAGTAGGACAATGAATAATGCCCAAAGAAATTACACAACAACTGAGAAAAAGTTACTAGCTGTGGTTTTCGCCTTAGACAAGTTCCGGTCGTACATCCTAGGTTCACCTATTCTAGTCTTTACAGACCATGCGACACTGAAATATCTTTTGACAAAGCAAGATGCCAAACAAAGACTAATTAGGTGGATTCTACTCTTCTAAGAATTTTATTTGACAATTAAAGATAAGAAAAGAGTTGAGAACGTTGTCACCGACCACTTGTCTAGGATATATTTTGATGATTCTGCTGACACCCTCCCCATTTTAGAGACTTTCCCTGATGAGCAATCGTTTGCTCTTTCAAATTGCCATTGGTTTGTTGACATAGTGAATTACATTGTGACTGAACAGGTTCCTACCCACTGGAGTGCCCAAGATAGGAACAAATTCTTGAGAGAAGTGCAGAAGTATTTCTTTGATGACCCTTACCTCTTTAAGTATTGCCTCGACTAAATCCTGAGAAGATGTGTACCTGATATTGAAATACGTAGTATCATGTCTTTTTGTCATAGTGAGGCATGTGGGGGTCACTTCTCTGCTAGGAAGACTGCCGCCAAAATCTTACAATGTGGTTTCTATTGGCCTACCCTTTTCAAAGACTCTTTTGAGTTTTGCAAAACCTGTGAGCGTTGCCAACAGTTAGGTAGAGTTACTAGGAGACACATGATGCCCCTCACACCCATCATAGTTATTGAGATTTTCGACTGTTGGGGCATCGATTTTATGGGACCATTCCCATCCTCTTTTGGCAACCTCTACATTCTTCTGGCAGTGGACAGTGTGTCCAAATGGGTAGAGGCAATCCCATCTAGAACCAATGACCACAAGGTTGTTTTGAAGTTCTTGAAAGAGAATGTCCTGTCTAGATTTGGGGTGCCTAAAGCGATAATCAGTGACGGCGGTTTGCATTTTTGTAATCGCCCTTTTGAAACTTTAATGAAAAAATATGGGGTAACCCATAAAGTGTCAACTGCCTACCACCCACAGACAAATGGCCAAGCTGAGTTAGCCAATAGGGAGATCAAACACATCTTGGAAAAAAGGGTCAACCCCAATAGGAAAGATTGGTCACTTCGCTTGACCGACACCTTATGGGCATACCGCACAGCCTTTAAAACTGTTTTAGGCATGTCTCCCTATCGCATAGTCTATGGTAAAGCATGTCACCTACCGGTTGAAATGAAACACAGGGCCTTTCGGGCCATTAAGTAATTAAATTTTAATCTTGATGCCGCAGGTCAGCAGAGAAAGCTCCAGCTGAGTGAGCTTGAAGAAATTAGGCAGGATGCCTATGAGAGCACTAGGGTGTACAAGGACAAAATGAAAGCCTTCCACGACAAGAACATAGCTCATAAATCTTTTGAGCCAAATCAAAAAGTCCTACTGTATAAATCTAGGCTGCACCTCTTTCCTGGTAAGTTGAGGTCCCGTTGGGTGGGACCTTTCTTTGTTAAAATTGTGTTTCCTTACAGGGCTGTGGAGATAGAAAATCCAAAAAATGGTAATGTTTTCAAAGTAAATGGACAGCGACTTAAGCCATTTTTGGAGAACTTTTCGCGTGAGACTGTGGTAGAGGAACTAGTAGACCCAGTCAATCACGAGGCCCCATCTGAGTAACCTCTTGTGTTACTGCTTGTATATAACTGTTGTTTTTCATTTCTTTTGTTTTTTTTTTTTGGAAAATGTGGATATTCTAACCTCTATGCAAATTTAAAAGTTTTGTGAATGATTCACAGGTGTTTTTGTTCCCTTTCCTCCCATTTTTGTCTTTAAATGCTTATCTTTTCATGCATTAAGGACAATGCACATTTTTAAGTAGGGAGGAGGTTCATTTGTGTTCATACTCTCACACATACTCACACATAGGTAGTTTTTTTTTGGTAAAGAGTAGCTTACATGGTTAAAATTCAGTTTTTCTTTCTTTTGTAGGTCTTAGCAAGTAATGATGATGCAAAAAAATTTTATTTTAAGGCTTACATGAGAATAAAACTTCAACTTGTAGACTATGCTTCTTTTTGAACTTGTGATTATGATTCCTGAACTTTTCCACTTGCACATGCACGCCAGCATAGTTGAACTAAGCTCGCATCGTTACAACTGAGTTTCTATCATCCATTCTACCTATTCATGCTTCTACTTCATGACTGGCATCATTTTACTCATTTTACAATGCATTTGGTGTTTTATGCCTTACAAGTCATTTGTTTAGCCCCCAAGCTCACTTTTGCTTGGTTTTTGACCTCAAAGAGTACATTATTGCATAATCTTATCATTTCAGTGCATTTTACTCAAATGAAACACTTTAGCATTCTTGAAACATGATTATAGGCCATTTTTATCCTTTTGACCCTTGTTCTTTATTGAGTTTCCATTTGAACCCTATTTCGAGCCTATGTTGCCATTTCGTTCAAAGCTTAAAAGCCGAAGGGGGGGAATTATGTAATCAGAGCATCAATGAAAGTGTGGGCATGCCGAGCAAGTTTTTATATATATTTTTGATGTGTTGAAGGTTAGGGGTGGTGAAAATTGCATTTAATGTGCATTTGGAGGTGTTGGAGCATCAAAAAGTTGTAAAAAGTGAAAAAAAAATGCAGGGGGGACCGGTCCTAGCTGCAAAAATTTGAAAATCTGCAATGTTATATCCCCAAATCCGAGATTGAACCCTCATTTCTCACTCCCATTCATCTTCTCTCTCACTTTTATCCCCTTTGCAAGCTTTTCCCTCACATTTTTGACCTAATCCACCAATCCATCATCAAAATCCACCATTCAAACCCTAATCCCCCACTCATTCTCACTTTACACCCATTTTCCACCCCAAAAACCACAAACCCTAACCCTAAATCTCTCATTTCTACTACATTTTTCATTTCACCATCGAATGAAGGGGATTTCGTGCTAGGGTTGCTGTTTTTGCATTGCTCCTTGGAATATTGAGGATCTTCAATCAATTTTGGCTAAGTTACCTCAATTTTTGAAGTTTTCAATTACTTTTGGGGTTTCTTGGGTTCCATTTGTGTTGGGGTTTGTTTAAAGGAAGTGCTGTGGCTGTTTTGTGTTACTTCTCGGCATTTTGTGTGTTTTTTGGATTGAAAACGATGATTGGGGAAGGAAAATGCTATGTGATGTGAGGGATGGTTGTACTGTGCTTGTTGAGATGGGTTTATGGGATTGTTTGGTAGCCAAGCTTGTGCTACTTTCTGCTATTGGGTTAGTTGTGTTGGTCATGGCTAGGACCAAGGTTCCAAAGAAAGGAAAAGCCCCGAGCTCCTCTGTGGAGTGTGTTGTGAAAAAGAGAAAGGGTGATACTTCTGTGCCCGTGAAAAAGGGCAAGGGAAAGAGGCGTTTGAGCTACAGTGAGAGTGAGAGTGATGAGGATGTGGATGATGAAACCGAGGCTATGTTTGAAGACGAACCTCAAGAAAAATAGAACTCTTGGGCATAATCTATTGCCAATAGGGGATTTCAATGCGAAAGAGGCGTCGAAGAGAAGACTTTTCTTCACACCCATCCCATCAGAACTGTAATCAGGGATCAGAAATTGGGATTTTTGTGCAAACCTTTAGAGGGTTACCACCCTTCCATTGTGAAAGAGTTTACTCCAATATGAGATTAAATGCCGAAGCAGAGTTTCAATTGAATACTTCAGTGAGCGGCAGATCATTCACAGTTGACATTCCGACCATTGCTTCAGCTATTGGTTATTCTCGTCCTGAAGTCTCTAATGCAAGACCTTACCCATTCCGTGCTTTAATTGACTTTGATGTTGCGTTGTTTTCTAATGCTATGTGCTCGAACCCTACAAAGATGGGAGGTTTTGTCAGAAGCGAGTTCGTCCCAGGAAAGCTAAAACCTGAGTATGCTTTAATGAATAAAATTATTCACAACAGGATCATCCCCAAAGAAAAAGAAAAGCTGCCCAAGGTTGATGAGATCAGATTCCTCTATGAGGTAATGAGTGGGGCACCTATTGACTTTGCTGCAGTCATTTGGGGGGTCATGAACGACTACCTCGAGTACATAAGTAAGAAGAGTTATATGCCATTCCCGTTCTTAGTCACCCAGATAGTAAAGGCTGAAGGAATTAAGCTTCCTCCCAAGAGTAAGATGGTGCCTCGCCATTTTGGTCCTATCACGAATGTAACTGAGGCAAGGAGCATAGCTGCTTCATCAAGGACTAGACCAGTGCAATCCCCTTCCTCCCTAACTTGGAAGGGGAGTCTGAGGAGTTAGATGATTATGTTAATGAGGATGACTTCAGTTCAGAGGAAGAATATGAGGAGGAATAGTTTGGGGCACTTTAGAGAATTTGGGTTTAATTCAGTTCAGTAGTTCTTTATGTGTGTTTACTTTCAGCCTAGTTTTAGTTTGTTTTAGTTTATTTTTTCTGAAGGGTAGCATAGGGTGGTGTTGGCAATAGGATAGTGACCCAAGCCAAGTCATGCCAACACCCATTTTGTCTTTTTGAAGCCCCTTTGTGTAACCCATAGTCGTTTCAAGCCCAAAAGACTTATTGGATTTCGTTAATGCTAGTTGTTTCTTTGTGAACATTGTGCAAGTTTGAATGTTGGAACTATGCTTTATTACTCTGTTTCATTTTTGATGTTGTGCTGTTTGAGTACTCCATTCCTTTTTTTCTCCATAAATGTGCATCTTTGTTGTATTATTGTTGGTTTTGTGAAACTTCTGTTGGAAACTCTTCACACACATGGGAAAGATTTGTTCATAATAGGTTCAAATTTTTGCATTGTATTCTAAGTTTTAGTAGTATGCTCATATATGTCATTTAAAATGAATCATTTAGTTAGTTGCTTACTATGCTTTCTTTTCTCTATTTCTCTTTGGTTCTTTCTTGTTCAAATCTTATTAGAGACTAGCAAGATACAGGTTGGAGGGTGTGTTTAGCATATACAACTCTTCATTTTTACCTTCATTTTCATGCATTTCATATGCTATTGAGCCCTAATTTGGTTTAGAACAGGTATTTTTGATTCTTTTGTGGTTTTTGTCCCTTTGCAGGTAAATTGGTGCTTTTACCACTTTGTTTGAGTGTTTGAATGAAGTTGAGAATCGTCGGTCGTCGAACAAAGCTCACAAGCATGTTTCCTTGCTCATTCGCAGTGCTTATGCATGAATGCTTCCCCAAAGCCTGCCCAAAGTTTGTTTTCCCCCTCATCTCAGCTCAGAGAGCTCTCCAACACTCTTTCTAGGGTTATTCAATGTTGCTCAAAGGTTCGAATGAAGCGGGGTTCGATGTATGAAGGTTCAACCGCTCGAAAGTGCTCAAAATGGTGCAAAATAGGCTGCTGCATGAAGAAGGATCGGTCCTGGCTCATTGGGACCGGTACCAGTGAAACAGAGGATGGGAGGACCGGTCCTGGCTTAAGTGGGACCGGTCCGAGGCTTGTTTCAGCAGCTTATTTGGTTGGATTTTCCTCTTTTCTCATGGTCTGTCTTGCCTTTTCACCTCCAATTCGAGGGAAATTCATTGGAAAGTTTAAAAGAGGCACTTAGCAGCTGGGTGAGGAGCTTAACTTGTTTTCCATCTGGTTTTAGGGTTTGTTCTAGGTTTAGCTTAGTTTTTCTCTTGTTTTTGGTGTAATCTTGATAGTTTAGGTTAGTTCTTACTTATTTCTTGTTGTTCTCACTTTGTAAACCTAGTTTAGGTTGTTTCTCTTCCCTTTA
>JAESVK010080697.1:0-10071 GCA_017140935.1 Hamamelis virginiana | reverse complement strand
AGAACATCGAAATACCATAGTGGAATGGTATGATTGGGGTACAATCACACTCCCCAACTTAGGTTTTGCTAGTCTCTTAGCAAAAAGCTAAATCTATAAATTGAAAAGCCACTTTCGCAGGGAAACGCGATTGCATTTAGCGTATGCAATAAGCCTTTTAAACCACTAAGTTACCTTTCGTGGACGAGTGAAGTCTCGTGAGAGTTTGCAGAAATGATACTCACAAACATGAATAAATAAAAGAATTGGTTAGAAAGAATTTTAACAATATACTATGTACACAGTAGGAGTTTTATCCACAGATATATCATCATTCATAATTGAACATTTATAATACAAGAAATGCTATCTTTAACAGGAAATTAGCAAGTGTTCAATGTGTAGTGAGGTTGAACTTGATAAAAATCAAAGTACTGTAAATAAGAGTATGAGAGTTAACCCATAGTTAGTTTCAACTTCAAAATTCTCACTGATGGTCACTCGCAATGATGTTCACTCTGAAAAGGTTAGTAACCCAGAGTTCCCAAATGGAAATATACAAGTTCAAAACTTATATATTAAGCTCTAATTTAAACGACCAAAGAGAGATGAAATAACAGAGTTATATATGCAGAGATACCATTCATACATAAATAAAACTTAAATAAGCAAGTAATCTCAAGAGAATAATGCACAATATTTTAAAATCAAAAAGGTCTTTATAAGCTTATAATGATTTTTGGTTGTAACAAAAAGAGTTTGGAGACTGCAAAATTAGGATGGTTGTAATTTGTTCAGGTTACTACCCTAACCATCCTAAATACCTAACCTAACCCTGACTGTAACTTAAAAAGTTTAACTAACAGAAACAAAGAAGTTTTCAAAAAGAAACTGTCCATGCTCAACACTGAGCATCATCTCATATCACTGCTCATCCCCAGGTGGGATGTCGAATCTCTGATCAGGCTGTGGCTCATCAAAAAGTGCGCGGTCGGCCTGAGAAATAGGCTCGCCGTCCATACGACGCCACATAACCCGGAGCTGGGCGGCCTGCCTCTCCATCATATCTGTCTGCCTGGCAAGCTGGGCGGACTGCCTATCGAGCTGGGCGGACTGCCTCTGCTGAATATGTAGCAATGCCCTCAGTCTCTCTAGGATCTGAGTGAAACATCCCTGAGAACTGGCATCTGACGGAGCAGCTGGAGTCGGAGTCGGAGCTGGAGCAGGAGCAGGCTCTGATGGACCAGCGGTCTCAGCACGTGGCCTCTTCGGCCTAGCAGCCATACTCCTCGCAAGTGTAGTCGGGGTGATAGGACCCTCGCCCCATCGCAGTGGCTCATCGGAGACAACACCCGCACCCAATGCAAATGCAGTAATCATCTGGGGGTACGGCATGTTGCTCCGTGGCTGAGTGGCGATGAAAGTGCGTATCTCGCTGAAGATCAACGCCGCGATATCCATGGGGTGGTCGCTCAGAAACTCCAGCAATAGCCCACCGACTCCACTGGTATCTGTGAATCTGTGCCTCTGGCCCTCAGATTGCAGTAGAGCAGCTTGTTCATAGCTGCGTACGATGGATGCATGTTCCCGGTCGTAAAGTACATACCGTCGAATAGACTCCGGTCCACACACACCGCATCGGCGCACTGACTCTCTGTCAGCTGTAAGTAGGTGCTCTCTGCCGCTGATACTGATGGACGCCCGCACCCCAGATAGGTAGCGATGTCGTCTATAGTGAATCTGACTGGGCGGCCCCCAACCTCTGCCTGCAGTGTCTCGGGCTGATCCTCGGCTGGGTGTGCTGTGGTGTAGAACTGGCGCACCACGCTAGCCATATACCCGGCTCCCTTCCTCAGCCAGGTGCTGAGGTGTCTATCCTGCAGGATCTCCACCAGTAGGCCCTCATATCGGAAGGCCTTCGGATCCACGTACCTCTCGACATTGAAGTTCCGCGACGAGAGGATCACTGGCCAGGGTCTAGCAGCTCGCCGGGTCGGTACTCTCCTCGACCCGGTCTCGGTCTCGGCATAACTCTCAAAGTCGTGAGACATGCGCGGCTCGCCTGTCTCGCCAATATCTGGCTGCTCATAAATGTACTCCTCTCGTGGCGGCTGGGCTGAAGACTGGCCCCTATCAGATGGTCTCTGCACTGGCACAGGCTGCCACTCAGAATCTGAACTGTCGGGAGAGTCTGGATGTGCTGGCTCCTGAAATGCCACGCCCTTCCGGCCGGTGGTCTTTTGGCGAACCATAGCTCTGTATATTTTTTTAGAACCACACGGCAGTAGATAGGAACATAGTTAGCAGTAGAATTTTTTCAGAGGCACTCAAATATATATTTCTTTTTTTCAATAATAAGCAACACACAACACAGCCAACTCTTTTAACCCTCATGACAATTCTTTTTTTTTTTAAATCCTATCAGGACCTGCCTAACATCCAGGCTACGTTCAATAACTCTTTTAATTACGTGCACCAATGCATGCATGCCCATGCATGCCATGCATTCCCATGCATAGCCTAACATCCAGGCTTATTTTCACAGCTCCACAGATTAACAACTCCACAGATTCAGTGTAACAACGCAAGGACAAGTTTCATTATTATTTTAAACTCCAAAAACCTAATACTCTATTCTAACTTTTTACATGCAATAACCACGTAAACTAAGTCATGCTATGATAATTTACACAAAATTAAGCCAATTTAAGAAAAATTCAAATTTTTAGAATATGAACGGGTACTCACGTAGTATGGAAGGTGGAAAAGTCTCTGAAAAACCAACTGCCCTCGCCGAAATGTGAAGCTCGTGCAAAAATGCGTCAAAAATGGAACGCAGCAAATGTGAAAACTGATCGGGCAGAAATGTGGTATACTGCGCGAGGATCGCTATGGAATCGACCCTGCGCGAAATGGAGGCCTGGGGTGGTCGGAAAGTGAGCTTGAAGGTGAAGGGACACGGCGGCAATGGAGTTTTCAGGCGGAATAACGGTGGAAATGGACGGTTTTTTCACGCGGGAAACACTTAAAAAGCATATCTTCGCGATCTCTATCGATAGCGAACAGCCGCTATCGATAGCCAGTAGGTTCTGTCCCGCAGTTATATTTTTTTGAATTTTTCAATTCCTCTATCGATAGCGCTAGTTTGGCTATCGATAGAGAAGTCAAAATTTTGACTTTTTCCCATTTTTGGCTTATTTTGACTAAATTATCATATTAACTACTCTAAACACTATTTTTAAATGCATAAAAGACACCTCGATACCCATGGTTTGCTAAGTTATCGAAAAAAAAATTGGCAACTTTACGGCTCAAGATTGGGTACTACGGGGGTCCTAAATTCTAACAACAATTAACATGGCTCAACAACTCGAAAGAAATGGCCTTAAATCATTTTTCAAAAATGTGCACAATATTCTCAATTGATTAACAAGTTATTCGCATTCTAGCACACGCATGATTTGAACATTTATGCATAATATAACAGGAAAGCAATATCCAAAGATTGATATGATGAAGATTTGAGTCCCAAAAAGATCGAATGGTTCAAAATTTGCTTTAATTGTCATAAGTCTCCACTTTATAACAGGTTTTATCAAATACTCAATTTGCCAAGTATAAAGATTTAAACCAAGTTCGTGCATGTGCGAGATTGAATACAGGCTAATCACAGTAAAGTTATCAATTAATGTATAGAAAATAGACAACTAGAATTGATATAAATGAAAGAATAAACTCACATTGTAAATCATGTTTATTTATCAAATTCTATACAATTATTCTTTACATATATCATACTGGGTTAACATGTACACAAGAATGATAAACAATGTATAATGAATTATTATGTATATACAAATTAAATAAACCAATAAATAAATTAATCATAAAGAAATGCATACACATATTAACAGAATATACAAACCCTCCCCAACTAGAAGTAAACATTGTCCTCAATGTTTGACAAAATGTTACCACGAGATGAATGTATGAACAAGGGATGGGTGGGTGGGACTAAGTTTAACGTCTTCAGCTAGACGAGAAATTCCTCATTTAATCAAACTGGTAGGTTGGGTCTTCCAAACTGACAGACTCAATTACCAAACCATCCTGAATGCCCTCACTATCGGTAATACCCTCGATAAAAGGCTTAAGCCTTTGTCCATTCACAAAGAAGGACACACCAGTACGAGGGTTTTGAATTTCTACAGCACCGTGAGGAGTAACCCTAGTTACTACAAAAGGTCCATCCCAACGAGATCGAAGCTTACCAGGAAATAGCCTTAATTTAGAGTTAAACAGCCACACCTTCTGATTTGGTTCAAAAGATTTTCTATTGATGTGTCTGTCATGAAACTCTTTCATTTTGGCTTTAGCAATTTTGGAATTCTCGTAAGCCTCACTCCTAATCTCTTCGAGCTCATTTAACTGAAGCTTGCGGTGAGAACCCGCTTCCTTCATTTCAAAGTTAAACTTCCTAATGGCCCAAAGTGCTTTATGCTCTAACTCGACCGGGAGATGACACGGTTTGCCATAGACTAGACGGTACGGAGACATACCAATAGGGGTTTTAAAAGCAGTCCTATAGGCCCACAATGCGTCGGTTAAACGCAATGACCAATCCTTTCGATCTGGCCTGACAGTTTTCTCTAAGATATGCTTTATTTCCCTATTTGAAACCTCCACTTGCCCGCTAGTCTGAGGATGGTAAGGGGTTGCAACTTTGTGAGTGATGGAATATTTAGCTACGAGAGTTGCAAAGGGTCGATTATTAAAATGTGACCCTCCATCACTGATGATGGCCCGTGGAAACCCAAACCTAGAGAAAATGTTCTCTTGGAGGAAATTCAGTACCACCTTGTGGTCATTGGTCTTAGTGGCTATGGCTTCTACCCATTTGGACACATAATCTACAGCCACTAAGATATATTCAAAGCCATGCGAAATAGGAAAAGGTCCCATGAAGTCGATGCCCCAAACATCGAAAATTTCGACGATCAAAATAGGGTTAAGAGGCATCATATCCCTTCTAGACATAGAACCCATTCTTTGGCAGTTTTGACAGGACTTACAGAAGTCCAATGCATCTTTGAATAATGTGGGCCAAAAGAACCCACACTGCAAGACTTTAGCGGCAGTCTTTTTCCCGCTAAAGTGTCCTCCACATGCTAGAGTGTGGCAGAACTTCAAAACGTCTTGCATTTCACCCTCAGGAATACACCTACGTATGACCTGGTCAGCACAGTACTTAAACAAGAGAGGATCTTCCCAATAATAATATTTTATTTGCGAAAAGAACCGATCCTTCTCTTGTTTCGACCAAAGAGATGGTACAAGGCCTGTGGCATGATAGTTCACTATATGAACATACCAGGGTAAGGTGGAATGAGTGACAGCAAAAAGCTGCTCATCAGGGAAAGAATCCCTAATAGGCGTAGGGTCACTCTCTTCTTCAACTACAATCCTAGAGAGGTGGTCAGCAACGACATTCTCAGACCCTTTCTTATCCCTAATCTCAAAATCGAATTCTTGCAATAAGAGAATCCACCTAATCAGCTTAGGCTTAGTCTCTTTTTTAGAGAGTAGGTACCGCAAGGCGGCATGGTCTGAGTACACAATAGTCTTCGATCCCCACAGATAGGATCGGAATTTATCTAGAGCAAAAACTACAGCAAGCATCTCTTTCTCAGTCGTAGTGTAATTTAACTGAGCCTCATTCAATGTTTTGCTTGCGTAGTAAATAACAAAAGGGGCCTTATCTACCCTCTGACCCAACACCGCCCCCACAGCATAATCGGAGGCATCACACATTAGCTCGAAAGGAAGTGACCAATCAGGAGCTCGCATGATAGGTGCCGAAATCAACATTAAGCGCAGTTTATTGAAGGACTCTATACAGGCTTTATCAAAGTTAAATTCTACATCTTTAGCTAGCAGATTACACATTGGTTTTGCTATTTTGCTAAAGTCTTTAATGAAACGCCTATAAAATCCTGCATGTCCAAGGAAGGACCGGATCTGCCTAACAGTAGTAGGAGGAGGTAGTTTTGCAATTAAGTCTACCTTAGCTTTGTCTACCTCTATTCCCCTACTAGAAATGATATGTCCTAGCACAATGCCCTCACGAACCATAAAATGGCTCTTCTCCCAACTCAAAACAAGATTTGTCTCACAACATCTCTTAAGAACTTTTGAGAGATTAGAGAGGCATTCATCAAAAGAAGGACCGAAAACAGAAAAGTCATCCATAAACACTTCCAGATAGTCTCCTATCATATCAGAAAAGATAGAAGTCATACACCTTTGGAACGTGCTCGGGGCATTGCATAAGCCAAAAGACATACGCCTAAATGCAAATGTCCCGAATGGACAGGTAAACGTTGTTTTCTCCTGATCCTCGGGGTAAACCGCTATTTGGTTGTACCCTGAATAGCCATCTAGGAAGCAATAAAAGCTCTGCCCTGATAATCTCTCCAGAATTTGGTCAATATAAGGCAGAGGGAAGTGGTCTTTCCTAGTCTTGGAATTTAATTTCCTATAGTCTATGCAGACTCTCCAACCAGTGGTAGCTCTTGTAGGGACTAGAATACCCTCCTCATTAGCTATCACTGTTATTCCAGACTTCTTAGGAACCAGTTGAGTAGGGGAAACCCACTCACTATCTGAAATGGGGTAAATGATACCCGCATCCAGTAGTTTCAACACTTCCTTCTTAACTACTTCCTTCATATTTGGATTTAATTTACGTTGGGCATCTCTAGAAGGATTCATACCTTCCTCTAGGTGAATACGGTGCTGGCAGATTGACGGGTCTATACCCTTTAAATCAGCAACCGACCATCCTATGGCTATTCTGTGCTCTTTCAAAATGGATAACAACTTACCTTCCTGTTCTAAATTTAATGCAGATGAAATTATAACAGGCAAGGTGTCGCTTTCACCCAAAAATGCATACTTGAGATTAGCCGGCAGAGGCTTTAACTCAAGTTGCGGCGGAGACTCAAAAGACGTAGGAGAAGGGACACTGGCAATAGACGGAAGTGGCTCAACCCTAGGTCTCCATGGCAGTTTTTCTACAGAGGAGGCAGAATCTAAGACAAGATTTACCTCCATAAACGAGTGCTCCAAATCATGGTCCTCGAACCCAAAGTAATTTAAACATGTTTCTAACGGGTCCTTGGAAAGAAGATACGGTGTAGCTTCCTCTACCACCGTATCAATGATGTCAACAAAAGAACAATCCTCAAAGTTATGAGGTTGATTAGCTGCACTATAAACCTGCAGCCTGGTTTTCATGTTACCAAAAGACACCTTCATAATGCCAGTCCTACAATGAAGGACTGCATTAGCAGTTGCTAGAAGAGGTCGTCCTATTATGACAGGGATTTGGGGCCTAGTGACATCAACAGGCTCCATATCTAGGACAATGAAATCTGCAGGAAAGACGAACGAATCTATCTTAACCAAAACATCCTGCAGTATACCTCTAGGTACCTTTGTGGACCTATCAGCGAATTGAAGAATAGTAGGTGTGGTTTGGAGTGCTCCAAGCTCCATTTTGGCGTAAATTGAATATGGAAGAATATTCACACTTGCGCCAAAATCAACTAACGCTCTATCAATGAAGTGGCTTCCTAAGAAGCAAGGTATAGTTGGCGTTCCTGGATCTTTTCTCTTAATTGGGGCTTGGAATTGACACACAGCACTAGCAATATCAACTGGAGCTATGGTTTTAGATAAATGCACTCGCTCCTTGCGTTGCTGTGTGCACATTTCCTTCAAAAATTTGGCATACGAAGGAATCTGTTTTATGGCATCTAGCAGAGGTAAATTAATATGGACGCTTTTAAACACCTCTAACATATCCGACATGCTTGCCCCCTTCTTAGCTCTTCTCTCAGGCGCAATTAGCGCGGATGGAAATGGGGCTTTCGGCACGTACGATGCTACTGGATTGTCTATAGCTGCGGGAAAGTTATCCCTCGACGCTTCAGACTCTTTCTCAAATGCAGGCTCTCTCTCTATCTCCCTCTCTTTTTCTCTTTCTTTCTCTCTCTCTATCTCCCTCTCTTTCTCTTTCTCAACCTCTCCCACTTTATTATCTATCACCTTCCCACTACGTAAGACTGAAACAGCCTTAACTTCCTCATTAATATGTGGGTTCTGAGAAGTGGAACTCTCAGCTACAAAAGCTCCCTTGGGATTGGCAACAGCCTGACTCGGAAATTTCCCTTCCTCTCGGCGACTAAATGAAGCCGCTAGTTGACCCATTTGGGTTTCTAACTTTGAAATTGATTGGGAATGGGAATGAGTGAGTTGTGCTGAAGCCTCTAGGCTTTTCAGGGTAGCTAAGACTTGTTCCTCAAAACCAGGGGTTCTATGAGGTTGTGGTGGTGGTTGAGTCACAGCTTGACTTTGGTATTGGGGTGCAGGTGCTTGAGGAGCACCATAACTGGGATACTGGGATTGCATCAATGGTGGTCTATAGGGTTGACTGATAGCAGGGTTACTGCTATATGGGGGTCTTGCAGGCTGACTAGGATTGGATCCTCTAGGCTGGCTTGACCACTGGAAATTGGGGTGAGTCTTCCACCCAGGGTTGTAAGTATTGGAATACGGATCATTCCTAGGTGGTGCATATCCTTGAGCAGCATTAACCTGCTCTTGGACAAACTCAGGGTACTGGCCCGCCATAGGACAATATGGGGTCTCGTGAGTGGGGTCAGTGCAAATATTGCACACCAAGTTGACAGGTTTCACATGGGCTTTT
Organism: Hamamelis virginiana; assembly: GCA_017140935.1. Classification (NCBI taxonomy): domain Eukaryota; kingdom Viridiplantae; phylum Streptophyta; class Magnoliopsida; order Saxifragales; family Hamamelidaceae; genus Hamamelis; species Hamamelis virginiana. Next base: position 1,322 of record JAESVK010080697.1, on the reverse strand, counting down.
GAAGATTGCCCTTGTGCCGCGATTAATTGGTCAAGCTTTTGAGACAGAGCCTCAACTTGCTTATTTGCCAGAACTTGGGTGTCTACATCATAAATACCGCCCTTTTTGGGAGACGGTTTCTTTGCTAACGCATCATCACGGTTACCTAAAGACATTGAGGCCATGTGGAACGAATCCTCACTCAATGCTTCAAATAATGCCCACATTTCATCCTCACCTTTACTTAAAATGGCTCCCCCACAGGCAGATTTCACTGTCTGTGTGTCACCCTCTGTTAAACCTCTAACAAAAGACTCAATGATTTGCCACTTAGGTACATCATGATGGGGGCATAATCTAAGGAGTTCCTTCATTCTTTCCCAGGCTTCGTGGAAAGATTCCTGTTCATGTTGGACGAAGTTGGTTATACCTCGTCGCATCTGATGTGTTTTACCGACAGAGTAAAATCTAGACAGGAATAGCTTTTGAAGCTGTTCCCAAGTTGTGATAGGGACAGGGGTTTGGAGAGTACAAAGCCAGTGTTTGGCCTTGTCTTTCAGGGAAAACGGGAATAAAAACAATTTCAGGGATTCTGGATGGAACCCCTGAATTCTGATAGTAGAACAAATCCCTAAGAATTCCTGCAAATGGTCGTATGGGTTCTCTCTATCTAACCCATAGAACGTAGGAAGCATCTGAATGGTAGCATGCTTAATCTCATAGATGAGATTCTCTATGTGTGGAATTTGGATACAGGAGGGTGGATTAAAACTATTGGGCATGAAGTGATCCCTCAAAGTTTTAAGACCTGGTGGTGGTTGAATATTATCTGCTGGTAACATGGCAGTGTGTGCAGATGATTCAGCCATTTTTAAATGATGCAAAGGTACTGACTCACTAGACTGACTTTGAGAAGCCTTAACAGCTCTCAGAGTTCTTTCAATTTCTGAATCTAAAGGGATTACGTTGAAAGACAACGACCTTCTACCCCGCATATAATTGGTCTCCACAGAAAATCAAGGAATTACAATAAACAAATTGTGAGCAGGTAATATTGAGCTTTTAATTTGTTATTTTAAGCGCGCGGGAGTGAAGCTCCCAATTCCTGATTTCAGCCACCTGACGTTAGAGAAGAAAGAATAAAGAATAAATAATAATAATTATAATATCTAGATATTAACAGTATAGAGAATATATATGTAGTAATATGAACAGTATTTAATATTTACTACTTAAATTAAATCCCACAAATTCTTTATAAATAAACCGTAATTCCCCGGCAACGGCGCCAAAATTTGATCGACTCAGACGACGAGGGAGATTATTCCCCGTCAGTGATCAGA
>JAESVK010080661.1:0-10412 GCA_017140935.1 Hamamelis virginiana | reverse complement strand
CCCAAAATATCCCAAAATATCCCAAAATATCTCTTAAATATCCCAAAATATCCCAAAATATCCCAAGAAAAGTTGACTTTTCTTGCAGAATTCAACGTCTGCTCTTTTGGTACTTCCCTCGGCTTTATTAAATGAAATCTGCACATATTCCTTGAAACAGAGATTTAAACCCAATTGTACAGATATTCATATAAAACGCTATTTATTAAACAATTATATATATAAGAGCACATAGTAATACCATAGTTGAATGGTATGATTGGGGTACAATCACACTCCCCAACTTAGGTTTTGCTAGTCTCTTAGCAAAAAGCTGAACCTTTAAAACTAAAATTTGAAAAAGCCACTTTCGCAGGGAATCGCGATTGCATTTAGCGTATGCAACAAGCCTTTTAAACCACTAAGTTACCCTTCGTGGACGAGTGTAGTCTCGTGAGAGTTTGCAGAAATGATACTCACAAACATGAATGAATAAAAGAATTGGTTAGAAAGAATTTTAACAATATACTATGTACACAGTAGGAGTTTTATCCACAGATATATCACTATTCATAATTGAACATTTATAATACAAGAAATGCTAGCTTTAACAGGAAATTAGCAAGTACTCAATGTGTAGTGAGGATGAACTTGATAAAAATCAAAGTACTGTAAATAAGAGTACGAGAATTAACCCATAGTTAGTTTCAACTTCAAAATCCTCACTGATGATCACTCGCAAAAGATGTTCACTCTGAAAAGGTTAGTAACCCAGAGTTCTCAAATGGAAATATACAAGTATAAAACTTATACATTTAAGCTCTAATTTAACGACTAAAGAGAGATGAAATAACAAAGTCATATATGCAGAGATACAATTCATACATAAATAAAACTTAAATAAACAAGTAATCACAAGAGAATAATGCACAATATTTTCAAAATCAAAAAGGTCTTTATAGGCTTGTAAGATTTTTGGTTGTAACAGAAAAAGTTGAAAACTGCAAAATTAGGATGGTTGTAATTTGTTCAGGTTACTACCCTATCCATCCTAAATACCTAACCTAACCCTGATAATAACTTAAAAGTTTAACTAAAAGAAATAAAGAAGTTTTCAAAAAGAAACAACTGTCCATGCTCAACACTGAGCATCATCTCATCACTGCCCATCCCCAGGTGGGATGTCGAATCTCTGATAGGGCTGTGGCTCATCAAAAAGCGCGCGGTCGGCCTCAGAGATCGGCTCGCCGTCCATACGACGCCACATAACCCTGGGAGCTGGCATCTGGCATGTCTGAGGTAGAAGGAGCAGCTGGAGTCGGAGCAGGCTTTGATGGACCAGCGGTCTCAGCCTCGGCGTAGCTCTCGAAGTCGCGAGACATGCGCGGCTCGCCTGTCTCGCCAATATCTGGCTGCTCAAAAATGTACTCCTCCTCCACGAACTGTGAACCAGATGGAGGAGCACTCTCTCTCGGCTGCTGGGCAGACGACTGACCTCTAGCAGATGGTCTCTGCACTGGCATAGGCTGCCACTCAGAATCTGAACTATCGGGGGAGTCTGGCTGTGAACTCTGGGCCTTGCCTCGCCCAGAATCTGTGGACCTCCTCTGACTCGGCTGTGCCGGCTCCTGAAAGGATACGCCCTTCCTGCCGGTAGTCTTCTGGCGAACCATAACTCTGTACAACATTTTTAACATCACACGGCAGTAGATAGGAACATAGTCAGCAGTAGAATTTTTCAGAGGTACTCAAATATATATTTTTTTCAATAATAATCAATACACAACACAACCAACTCAATTAACCCATATGATAATTTTATCATAACTTCAGGACTTGCCTAACATCCAGGCTTATTTTTTATCAACACTTCCCATTACATGCATTAATGCATGCATGCCCATGCATGCCATGCATAGCCTAACATCCAGACATTATCACATCTCCACAGAATCACAACTCCGCAACTCCACAACTCCACAACTCCTCAACTCCTCGTCACAAAGCAGTGTAACAAATGTAAGGTCAAGTTTCTTTTTATCTAAACTCAAAAACCTAACACACTATTCTAAATAATCACGTACACTAGCATGCTATGATATATTACACAAAACTAAGCCATTTTAAGAAAAATTCAAGAAATTAGAATATGAATGGTTACTCACGTAGTATGGAAGTGAAAGAGTCTCTGAAAAAGTAACTGACCTCGCCTGAATGCGAAGCTCGTGCAAAAAGGCGTCAAAAATGGAATGTAGCAAATGTGAAAACTGATCGGTCAGAAATGTGCTACACTGCGCAAGGATCGCTATGGAATCAATCCTGCGTGAAATGGAGGCCTAGAGTGGTCGGAAACTGAGCTTGAAGGTGAAGGGACACGGCGGCAATGGAAGTTTCAGGCGATAGAAGGTGGAAATGGACGGTTTCTTTCACGCGGGAAGTATTTAAAAGGCAAAAGTCCGTCATCTCTATCGATAGCGGCATCTCGCTATCGATAGAGAGAGTGCTCTGCCGCGCAAGTGTATTTTTTTTGAATTTTCAAACTTCGCTATCGATAGCGAAGGTTCGGCTATCGATAGCGAAGTCAAAATTTTGACTTTTTCCAAAAATAGCTTATTTTGAGCAATTAATCACATGAACTGACAAATTATACCAATTAAATGTATAAAAGACACCTCGATACCCATGGCTTGCTAAATTATCGAAAAAATTGGCAACATTACGGCTCAAAATTGGGTACTACAGGAGTCCTAAACTCTAACAATAATTAACACAGCTCAAAAACTCGAAAGAAATAGCCTTAAATCATTTTTCAAAAATATGCACAATATTCTCAATTGATTAACAAGTTATTCGCATTCTAACATACACATGAATTGATCATTTATGCAAAATATAACAGGAAAGCAATAACCAAGGATTGATAGGATGAATATTTGAGTCCCACAAAAGATCGAATGGTTCAAATTTGCTTTAATTGTCATAAGTCTCTACTTTATAACAGGTTTTATCAAATACTCAAATTGCCAAGTATAGAGAATTAAACCAAGTTCGTGCATGTGCAAGATTGAATACAGGCTAATCACAGTAAAGTTATCAATTAATGTATAGAAAATATACAACTAGAATAGATATACAACTAGAATAGATATTAACCAATATACAACTAGAATAATATTAACAGCATATACAAACCCTCCCCATCTAGAAGTAAACATTGTCCTCAATGTTTGAGCAAATGTTACAACTAGATGAATGTATGAACAAGGGATGGGTGGGTGGGACTAAGTTTAACGTCTTTAGCTAGACGTGAACTTCCTTATTATTCAAACTGGTAGGTTGGGTCTTCCAAAATGACAGACTCAATTACCAAACCATCCTGAATACCCTCACTATCGGTAATACCCTCGATAAAAGGCTTAAGCCTTTGTCCATTCACAAAGAATGACACACCAGTACGAGGGTTTTGAATTTCAACTGCACCGTGAGGAGTAACCCTAGTTACTACAAAAGGTCCATCCCAACGAGATCGAAGCTTACCAGGAAATAGCCTTAATTTAGAGTTAAACAGCCACACCTTCTGATTTGGTTCAAAAGATTTTCTGTTGATGTGTCTGTCATGAAACTCTTTCATTTTGGCTTTCGCAATTTTGGAATTTTCGTAAGCCTCATTCCTAATCTCTTCGAGCTCATTTAATTGAAGCTTGCGGTGGGAACCCGCTTCCTTCATTTCAAAGTTAAACTTCCTAATAGCCCAAAGTGCTTTATGCTCTAACTCGACCGGGAGATGACACGGTTTGCCATAGACTAAACGGTACGGAGACATACCAATAGGGGTTTTAAAAGCAGTCCTATAGGCCCACAATGCGTCAGTCAAACGCAATGACCAATCCTTACGATCAGGCCTGACAGTTTTCTCTAAGATATGCTTTATTTCCCTATTTGAAACCTCCACTTGCCCGCTAGTCTGAGGATGGTAAGGGGTTGCAACCTTGTGAGTAATGGAATATCTAGCTACGAGATTTGCAAAGGGTCGATTCTTAAAATGTGACCCTCCATCACTGATGATGGCCCTCGGAAACCCAAACCTAGAGAAAATGTTCTCTTGAAGGAAATTCAATACCACCTTGTGGTCATTGGTCCTAGTGGCTATGGCTTCTACCCATTTGGACACATAATCGACAGCCACTAAGATGTATTCAAAGCCATGCGAAATAGGGAAAGGTCCCATGAAGTCGATGCCCCAAACATCGAAAATTTCGATGATCAAGATAGGGTTAAGAGGCATCATATCCCTTCTAGACATAGAACCCATTCTTTGGCAGTTTTGACAGGACTTACAGAAGTCCAATGCATCTTTGAATAATGTGGGCCAGAAAAACCCACACTGCAAGACTTTAGCGGCAGTCTTTTTCCCGCTAAAGTGTCCTCCACATGCTAGAGTGTGGCAGAACTTCAAAACGTCTTGCATTTCACCCTCTGGAATGCACCTACGTATAACCTGGTCAGCACAGTACTTAAACAAGAGAGGATCTTCCCAATAATAATATTTTATTTGCGAAAAGAACCGATCCTTCTCTTGTTTCGACCAAAGAGATGGTACAAGGCCTGTGGCATGATAATTCACTATATGAACATACCAGGGTAAAGTGGAATGAGTGACGGCAAAAAGCTGCTCATCAGGGAAAGAATCCCTAATAGGCGTAGGGTCACTCTCTTCTTCAACTACAATCCTAGAGAGGTGGTCAGCAACGACATTCTCAGACCCTTTCTTATCCCTAATCTCAAAATCAAATTCTTGCAATAAGAGAATCCACCTAATCAGCTTAGGCTTCGTCTCTTTTTTAGAGAGTAGGTACCGCAAGGCGGCATGGTCTGAGTACACAATGGTCTTCGATCCCCACAAATAGGATCGGAATTTATCTAAAGCAAACACTACTGCAAGCATCTCTTTCTCAGTCGTAGTGTAATTTAACTGAGCTTCATTCAATGTTTTGCTTGCGTAGTAAATAACAAAAGGGGCCTTATCTACCCTCTGACCCAACACTGCCCCCACAGCATAATCGGAGGCATCACACATTAGCTCGAAAGGAAGTGACCAATCGGGAGCTCGCATGATAGGTGCTGAAATCAACATTAAACGCAGTTTATTGAAGGACTCTAAACAGGCTTTATCAAAGTTAAACTCTACATCTTTAGCTAGCAGATTACACATTGGTTTTGCTATTTTGCTAAAGTCCTTTATGAAACGCCTGTAAAATCCTGCATGTCCAAGAAAGGACCGGATCTGCCTAACAGTAGTAGGAGGAGGTAGTTTTGCAATTAAATCAACCTTAGCTTTGTCAACCTCTATCCCTCTACTAGAAATGATATGCCCAAGCACAATGCCCTCACGAACCATAAAATGGCTCTTCTCCCAACTCAGAACAAGATTTGTCTCACAACATCTTTTTAGCACTTTCGAGAGATTAGAGAGGCATTCATCAAAAGAAGGACCGAAAACAGAAAAGTCATCCATAAACACTTCCAGATAGTCTCCTATCATATCAGAAAAGATAGAAGTCATACACCTTTGGAACGTGCTCGGGGCATTACATAAGCCAAAAGACATGCGCCTAAATGCAAATGTCCCGAATGGACAGGTAAACGTTGTTTTCTCCTGATCCTCGGGGTAAACCGCTATTTGGTTATACCCTGAATAGCCATCTAAGAAGCAATAAAAGCTCTGCCCTGATAATCTCTCCAGAATTTGGTCAATATAAGGCAGAGGGAAGTGGTCTTTCCTAGTCTTGGAATTTAATTTCCTATAGTCTATACAGACTCTCCAACCAGTGGTAGCTCTTGTAGGGACTAGAATACCCTCCTCATTAGCTATCACTGTTATTCCAGACTTCTTAGGAACCAGTTGAGTAGGGGAAACCCACTCACTATCTGAAATGGGGTAAATGATACCCGCATCCAGTAGTTTCAAAACTTCCTTTTTAACTACTTCCTTCATATTTGGATTCAATTTTCGTTGGGCATCTCTAGAAGGATTCACACCTTCCTCTAGGTGAATACGGTGCTGGCAGATTGACGGGTCTATACCCTTTAAATCAGCAACCGACCATCCTATGGCTATTCTGTGCTCTTTCAAAATGGATAACAACTTACCTTCCTGTTCTAAGTTTAATGAAGATGAAATTATAACAGGCAAGGTGTCACTATTACCCAAAAATGCATACTTGAGATTAGCCGGCAGAGGCTTTAACTCAAGTTGCGGCGGAGACTCAAAAGACGTAGGAGAAGGGACACTGGCAATAGACGGAAGTGGCTCAACCCTAGGTCTCCATGGCAGTTTTTCTACAGAGGAGGCAGAATCTAAGACAAGATTTACCTCCATGAATGAGTGCTCCAAATCATGGTCCTCGAACCCAAAGTAATTTAAACATGTTTCTAATGGGTCCTTGGACAGAAGATACGGTGTAGCTTCCTCTACCACCTTATCAATGATGTCAACAAAAGAACAATCCTCAAAGTTATGAGGTTGATTAGCTGCACTATAAACCTGCAGCCTGGTTTTCATGTTACCAAAAGACACCTTCATAATGCCAGTCCTACAATGAAGGACTGCATTAGCAGTTGCCAGAAGAGGTCGTCCTATTATAACAGGGATTTGGGGCCTAGTTACATCAACAGGCTCCATATCTAGGACGATAAAATCTGCAGGAAAGACGAACGAATCTATCTTAACCAAAACATCCTGCAGTATACCTCTAGGTACCTTTGTGGACCTATCTGCGAATTGAAGAATAGTAGGTGTGGTTTGGAGTGCTCCAAGCTCCATTTTGGCGTAAATTGAATATGGAAGAATATTCACACTTGCGCCAAAATCAACTAACGCTCTATCAATGAAGTGGCTTCCTAAGAAGCAAGGTATAGTTGGCGTTCCAGGATCTTTTCTCTTAATTGGGGCTTGGAATTGACACACAGCACTAGCAATGTCAACTGGAGCTATGGTTTTAGATAAATGAACGCGCTCCTTGCGTTGTTGTGTGCACATTTCCTTCAAAAATTTGGCATACGAAGGAATCTGTTTTATGGCATCTAGCAGAGGTAAATTAATATGGACGCTTTTAAACACCTCTAACATATCCGACATGCTGGCCCCTTTCTTAGCTCTCCTCTCAGGCGCAATCAGCGCGGATGGAAATGGGGCTTTCGGTACATACAATGCCACTGGATTGTCTATAGCTGCGGGAAAGTTATCCCTCGACGCTTCAGACTCTTTCTCAAATGCAGGCTCTTTCTCTATTTCCCTCTCTTTTTCTCTTTCTTTCTCTCTCTCTTTCTCCCTCTCTATCTCTTTCTCTCCCAATTTATTATCTACCACCTTCCCACTACGCAAGACTGAAACAGCCTTAACTTCCTCATTAATATGTGGGTTCTGAGAAGTGGAACTCTCAGCTACAAAAGCTCCCTTGGGATTGGCAACAGCCTGACTCGGGAATTTCCCTTCCTCTCTGCGACTAAATGAAGCCGCTAGTTGACCCATTTGGGTTTCTAACTTTGAAATGGATTGGGAATGGGAATGAGTGAGTTGTGCTGAAGCCTCTAGGCTTTTCAGGGTAGCTAATACTTGTTCCTCAAAACCAGGAGTTCTATAAGGTTGTGGTGGTGGTTGAGTCACAGCTTGACTCTGGTACTGGGGTGCAGGTGCTTGAGGAGCACCATAACTGGGGTACTGGGATTGCATCAATGGTGGTCTATAGGGTTGACTGGTAGCAGGGTTACTGCTATATGGGGGTCTTGCAGGCTGACTAGGATTGGATCCTCTAGGCTGGCTAGACCACTGGAAATTGGGGTGAGTCTTCCACCCAGGGTTGTAAGTATTGGAATACGGGTCATTCCTAGGTGGTGCATATCCTTGAGCAGCATTAACCTGCTCTTGGACAAACTCAGGGTACTGGCCTGCCATAGGACAATATGGGGTCTCGTGAGTGGGGTCAGTGCAAATATTGCACACCAAGTTGACAGGTTTCACATGGGTTTTGGAAGATTGCCCTTGTGTCGCGATTAATTGGTCAAGCTTTTGAGACAGAGCCTCAACTTGCTTATTTGCCAAAACTTGTGTGTCCACATCATAAATACCGGCCTTTTTGGGAGGCGGTTTCTTTGCTAACGCATCGTCACGGTTACCTAAAGACATTGAGGCCATATGGAACGAGTCCTCACTCAATGCTTCAAATAAAGCCCACATTTGATCCTCACCTTTACTTAAAATTGCTCCCCCACAGGCAGATTTCACTGACTGCGTGTCACCCTCTGTTAAACCTCTAACAAAAGACTCTATGATTTGCCACTTGGGTACATCGTGATGGGGGCATAATCTAAGGAGTTCCTTCATTCTTTCCCAGGCTTCGTGGAAAGATTCCTGTTCATGTTGGACGAAGTTGGTTATACCTCGTCGCATCTGATGTGTTTTACCGACAGAGTAAAATCTAGACAGGAATAGCTTTTGAAGCTGTTCCCAAGTGGTGATAGGGACAGGGGTTTGGAGAGTACAAAGCCAGTGTTTGGCCTTGTCTTTCAGGGAAAACGGGAATAAAAACAATTTCAGGGATTCTGGATGAAACCCCTGAATTCTGATAGTAGAACAAATTCCTAAGAATTCCTGCAAATGGTCGTATGGGTTCTCTCTATCTAACCCATAGAACGTAGGAAGCATCTGGATGGTAGCATGCTTAATCTCATAGATGAGATTCTCTATGTGTGGAATTTGGATACAGGAGGGTGGATTAAAACTATTGGGCATGAAGTGATCCCTCAAAGTTTTAAGACCTGGTGGTGGTTGAACATTATCCGCTGGTAACATGGCAGTGTGTGCAGATGATTCAGCCATTTTTAAATGATGCGAAGGTACTGACTCACTAGACTGACTTTGAGAAGCCCTAACAGCTCTCAGAGTTCTTTCAATTTCTGAATCTAAAGGGATTACGTTAAATGACAACGACCTTCTACCCTGCATATAATAGGTCTCCACAGAAAATCACGGAATTACAATAAACAAATTGTGAGCAGGTAATATTGAGCTTTTAATTTGTTATTTTAAGCGCGCGGGAGTGAAGCTCCCAATTCCTGATTTCAGCCACCTGTCGTTAGAAAAAGAAGAAAAATAAATAATACTTATAATATATAGCTATTAACAGTTTAAAAGAATTTATATATAGTAATATAAACAGTATTAATATTTACTACTTAAATTAAATCCAAATTTCTTTTTTAAATAAACCGTAGTTCCCCGGCAACGGCGCCAAAATTTGATCGACTAGGACGACGAGGGAGATTATTCCCCGTCAGTGATCAGAATTAATAATTTATAAACCGCGTGACAATTAATCTCAATTCGATTGTGACTAGTGAGCACGGGTGTCGAACCACTGGGAAATGCAGGTTTATGTTAAAAAGACTTTTTAGAATCAATTCAAGCGGAAAGAATATTGTCAATTAAATTGGTTGGTGGTAACTGCTCCGATTGGGGCGAAGCGAAAACAAAGTGATTTAATAAAGCTTAATAAAAATGCAGTTAAGTTGGTGGATTGAGCGGAACTTGGGTGAAAAATCCATTGAATATCAATTAAACAATTTATGTTTATAAAATCCGCACTATAGTAATTATGTATGGTGGTTCTTCCAACTACAAGAAGGAAGTCCCAAAAAGATTATGAATACAGGACCGACAAGTTTATTCCCGAAAAGAATGGAATATCGCTATCCACCTTAAATAAGGAATAAAGCATGCTGGTTTGTATTCATACCAATAAGAACCATTGCATAATTATATAATTGCAATCACATAATACAAATAGAGGGATGTTTATAAAATAGGATTGTAAAATGAATCCAACTTCATCCTCACCCAAGCTTGGAGTATTAGCTACACATCACTGGAGGATAATATCCTTTATCCAGGCAAGCTTTTGGGGGTCACGGGATGGAAAAGAAAATAAAAGCGGTAATTAAATGACTGAATAAATAAAGAAAATGGCAGAAAGTAAATAAAGAAAAGTGACTGAAATAAATAAAGAAAATAAAAGACTTAAGTAAATAAAGAAAAAGACTGAAAAAGTAAAGAACAGTTCTCAAGTGAGAACTGAGCCATGCATAAAAAGGAAAATAACAGAATTGGAAATTGCTAAAAATTAAAACTACCGAATAAAATGCGAAAATAATAAACTGTAACTTGAATTAAATTAAAGCAGAGTAATGATTCAGAGCTTAAGTCATGAATCATGATTCAGAGCATAAGTTATGAACTATGATTCAAAGCAAGCATCATGAACCCTCTTTTAGTTACATGAAGCCTTGTATTTATAGGCAAAATATACAAAAGACTAAGAATGCCCCCAAAATATCCCAAAATATCCCAAAATATCTCTTAAATATCCCAAAATATC
>JAESVK010080659.1:0-10559 GCA_017140935.1 Hamamelis virginiana | reverse complement strand
TTATAATATACATGACCCCATGCTTGAATCGATTCTTGAAGGTTTGTGAACATGGATTGCTTTTAATAAAAGAAAAAGTTTTTGTTTTCTACTTCCGCTGCGAATCCATGGCTTTTGTTTCACAGAACCTTTCATTGAATCGGGTTAACATCTAGGGTATCCTATACAGACCCCGATGTACTGGCTCCAGACCCTCCTTGATTTCCCGATCTAGGTTGATCTACAGATGGAGTCCGACCAGACATAATAACTTTGATTGTTTGGTTGGAAAGAAAATTCACAGGAAAACTCAAATAGTTTTATTGGAAAGTTTAAATATTCACCGGAAAACTTAAAGAAAAAAAATTACAGATTCTAAAATGTACCAAAAGAAGGTTTCAAAGAAAGAAGTCGAACGGTAAAAGTGAAGAAAGGAATTAGAAAATACCTCTTATCGGAGTAGGAAGTCCAAAAAATGGAAGATTGAAGCGAATGAAGCACTGGATCACAAATTCATCTCCGGCAAGCTCGAGAAGATTCCAACAGAGTAATTTTGAAGAAGGAAGATGAAGAAATCAGAGGAAAGAATGGTTTTCCCCCTTATATAACTTGTTATACAAGCCACCTCCCAATGAGCGCAATGTGTCGTTATCCAGCGATCTCGAGCAGACCAAACGGCAGGCTCATCATTACGTCTGTCAACCATCGCTTCGATCTCGATTCCCAAGATGACAGCAGCGCCTTGAGCCACGAAACCTCATTAATACACGAGGCCACCCATTGCATTTTTGTCATTCCGATCACAGACCAATATCAGAGCATTCGACAAGATTCCCGATCTATTCCTTTGCGTTTACAAAGAGCTGAAAATTTCAGTATGAATGACCAGATGTGCTTTATGTATTGTTGTTGTCAAAATTCATGCTTCCAAGATTGATCCTGATTTATAAAGTGGATTAAATGCTCGACACCAAAATATCCCTGGATGTGCTGATTTAATTCAACCATGGGTTTGATTGCTTCGTAATCAAGCTTCGTTTTTCCACATTCAGATGCTAATTTCGAGGGATTTGCACTGTAAGTACGTTGATTTGGTTAGTTTTTGGTCTTATGTGTGTTTTTGTCTCTTGTAGGTTATTTTCGCCCAAAAACCAAGCTTTGATAGCTGCAAAGAGAGTACGTTAGTTAAGTGGAGCATTGAAGGACATCAAAGAAGCTTCAGAGCAAGTATGGGAGCTTAGGGATGCAGAAAGAAGTGGCCTGCAACCAACCATATCGATAGGGCCCTATGCCTATCGATAGGAATCTTCTTGGATTGGATTTTTGCACACCTGCATACATCACCTATCAATAGGGCACTAAGCCTATCGATAGGGAGGACTCGAGACAGTTTCCTAATTTGTTTCAAACTCTTAGCAACTCCTGGTATGGGAAATCGAGGGAGCCAGGCTTGGAAAGCTTCCTACCCTATTTAAACACTTTTTGAGGACTGAAGAGGGGTTCCCTCTCCTCTGCAATTCACTCATAGCCTCCATTCAATTCTCTCTCTTCTCCATTACCTATTACCTTGGATTATTGGCTGCACATGGAAGGAACGAAGACCACCGGTGATTCAGCCCCGATCATGAGCATCTAGACTCATTTCCTTGGGTGTGGATGAAGCTTGGTTAGTGGTATTACTATGTATTAATTAGAGTTTTGGGTTTTGTAATAGTTTATGACAATTGTACAACTATGAGAGATTGCCTTCTTTTGCAATCCATTATTTTATGATATATCTTTTGAATATGAATGTTTTCTGTGATTTCAATCATATTAGTTGTGCAATAGCATTGATCGAATATGCCTAGATTCATCTAGTCTGTTCATATCTCATTTGGATAACATGTGCATGCTTCGCTTGACAGGTTATGCCTTGTTTGGATGAATCTTACTAAGTGAACATAGGTATAATATATTTGATGGTTTATTCTTGTAGTTTAGATCATCACCATTCATAAACGATTGCGAAACCTTTACTTTAATTGCATGCATGGTAATTTTCTAACTAAAGTGGATTCGAAAACCCAAGGTTCCTTTTATTGCTTTAATCAATCGTTTTATTTCCGTTAGTTTAAACAACTAACCAAATCGTCAATCAAGAAATTGTTTGGTAACTAGAATCAAATTCATAATAGTTTTTCATAACTCAGCCTTTAGTCCCTGTGGTTCGACACCCGTGCACAAATCACTTTTCCAACGAATTGAGGTTACAAGCACGATTTATAAATATAAATCTTGATCACGAACAAGGAAATAACATCCCTTGTTTGGGCCGATCAAATTTGGGTTGATTACCAAACTAATTTACTTCCATGAATTTCTTCTATAAACCGACCTCATGGAAGCAGAGGCAACTGAAGAGGGTAAAAATCGTCACCACTACTGAGGATCGACACATGGACAAGAGGTTACTCGATCTGTCATAAACGTTTCCCGATCTGTAAGTCTTGTACAATAACCAACCGAAATTTGTGGGATCGATCTATAAAAAAAGCCCGATCTGTTTAAACCGCCTAACTTATGACGGTTTAGAGCCAGTTGTGTAGATATGTTGTGCATTTAATTGATCCTACATCTATTTGGATATTTAAGGAATATCTGTTGTCAGACTTTAATGATCTAGATATCTTCCCAAAAAGCTGAAACTTGGTCATCAAGTAATTTTGTCCATGATCGCCCTATAAATAGGATGGACCTCATTCGTGCAAAGTAAGTAACAACTACTCAATTTTGTGCATATTTTTCTATATTGATTCTAAGAACTAACTTGTTCATCGGAGCTTTATAGGAAAAACACCACACCGGTGTAAGAGGTCGGAATCCATCCCATCCTGATATTCCGACTTGATCATTCATCTCCATTTACCTCTTTTTGACATCACCACAACTAAAACACAATTAATTTAGAGGCTGCTTGTCAGATGAAAATTTTTGACAGTCCCGGGGGCATATTGCTCCAAAAAACGACATATAGTTTAAGGGTGGAAAACTGTAATTTTTTCTATTTTAATTTAAGGACTGGTGGATCAGTTCTGTTAGTCAGCATATGTTTATATATCTCTATGTTAGCATGAAGTTAACAAATAATTATAGGATATATATTTTGAGAAACTTACTGTTGATTAGATCTTCTGCTTATGCACGCATGCCAAAAATCACGGTTATTTAATGTAAACATATCAAAATATAGATCGAAAAAACTATGACAATTTAAAACTGTCAAACTATCACAGTTTTTCTCCGTAACATTTCTGAGACATCGACCGTAGGATCACTGTGATTTTAACATGCATGACATACATAAGTATAATATCTAATCAAACGATCAGTTTTTCGAAACCTGTATCCCACAATTATCTACTAGCTTCATGCTTACATAAACTTATATAAGCATATGCTAACTGTATCATTTTTGTATATATATGTATGCATAAATGATCGTGTTAGCATTTGCTTACTTTAGGTAAAATAACCATGAACCTAATAGATAATTGTCAAATATATATTTTGAACAATTGACCTTGGATTAGATACTAATACATGTCATGCATGTCAAAAATCACAGTGATCCATCGGTCAATTTATAAAAAGTGTCACTTAAAAAAGTGTCTGTTTTCAATGGTCATAATTTTTCACAGTCTATATTTTGAGATCTTGACATGTATGACATTCATAAGAAAATATTTAATCTAATGATCATTTTTTAAAAACATGTATCCCACAATTATCTATTAGCTTCATATAAGTTACTTTAACTAAAGTAAAAATGTGCTGATACGATGGGGAATATATGTATATGTGGTAAAATCCAATGTACTCTCCACTCCCAAGGCATTCCCACTAAGCCATAGCTAATATCAATAACTAAGTCTTTTTTTTTTTTCTCTCTTTTATCTCACTCTCTATATCTTTTTTAGTTTTAAGACTTTTTGTACGAGTGATGTATTATTTTTGCTTTATTTATTTTTTAGTTAAACATTACACCAAATTAAATATTCTAGTGATTCAAGTTGCAATTGAAAGTATGTCATAAAGACTTTCCAAAGCAACTTGAATCACTCAAATTGGAGTTCATATGTGGAAGATATAATCCTTCAAAATAGGCTTGCAGAACAAAAGACGTTGAACATAAATCATTTTTCTTAACTTTGAAGGCTTATAACTTTTTCATTTCAAAGCCAAATTAAGTGATTCAAGATGCAATTGAAAATATGTCATAAAGACTTTCCACAGCTATTTGAATCACTCAAATTGGAGTTCATATGCGGAAGATATAATTCTTCAAAATAGGCTTGCCAAACAAAGGACGTTGAACATAAATCATTTTTTCTCAACTTTGAAGGCGTATAACTTTTTCATATCAAAGCCAAATTAAGTGATTCAAGTTGCAATTGAAAGTATGTCATAAAGACTTTCCTCAACAACTTGAATAACTCAAATTGGAGTTCATATGCTGAATATATAATCCTTCAAAATAAGCTTGCATAACAAAAGACGTTGAACATAAATCATTATTTTCGTGAGGCCGACGACATTTAAAAAACAAAAAAAAAAAAAAAAAAAAAAAACTAAGGGGATGTTTTGTAATTTACCCTTAATTTTATTTTAATTTCTAAATTTTTTTGGACTTTTAAAATTATCCTAAAATCGCTTCAATTTAAAAGTTTGTGAACCAAATTGAAACTTGATATAAAAGTTCAAGGTACTAAAATGGAATTAACGCATGAAACTTTCTAATGAGCACGTGATTTTTTTGGAGGAAAGTTTGTGCTGACGTGGCACTGACATGTGGCATGACACGTGGCACGACACGTGGCACTGAGATGCCATGTCATTGCCAAGTCAGATATTCTGCCAATTTTGACGGACAGAGTAACGGCGTGGCTCAAATTAAAATTATTACTTTTAAATTGGTACTAAATCGAGTAAAAAAAAAAATTTATGACCTATATTAAAAATTAATATAAAATTCATGGTACTAAATCGGAATTAACTTAAATAACAATAAAAAAACACATGAGTGGTGGGGCTGTGGAGGTGAAAGAATGAGATAGAATATAATGTAATGTAAATGCAGCATTTGTAGTTTTGTACCGAATATTACGTAAACAAGTTTTACCAGATCAGATCTACCAAACACCCAATCAAATCACAATTTGACTCCTCCCTCTCTAAACTCCAATCCCGGATCCTGACCGTCCATTTCACCCTTCAAACCTATATTTATATCTCCTCATTCTCAACCTTCCTTGCTCACATCCACTCTCTTTCAGATCTCAGATCTTGCTACGCAATACGCAGAAAGAGAGATCTAGAGAGAGAAACAGTAGTAATGGCTCTCATCGTTGAGAAGACTACGTCCGGCCGCGAATACAAGGTGAAGGACATGTCGCAGGCAGACTTTGGACGCCTGGAAATCGAGCTTGCAGAAGTAGAAATGCCTGGCCTCATGGCTTGCAGAACAGAGTTCGGGCCAGCACAGCCATTCAAAGGAGCTCGAATCACCGGCTCTCTTCACATGACGATCCAAACAGCTGTCCTCATCGAAACCCTAACTGCTTTGGGTGCCGAGGTTCGCTGGTGTTCCTGCAACATCTTCTCCACTCAAGATCACGCCGCCTCCGCCATTGCTCGCGACAGCGCCGCCGTCTTCGCCTGGAAAGGCGAGACTCTCCAGGAGTACTGGTGGTGCACTGAGCGTGCTCTAGATTGGGGTCCCGGCGGTGGCCCGGACCTCATTGTTGATGATGGTGGTGATGCTACGCTCTTGATTCATGAAGGGGTTAAGGCTGAAGAGGAGTATGCTAAGTCTGGGAAGTTGCCGGATCCGGCTTCTACCAATAATGCTGAGTTTCATATCGTGTTGACGATTATTAGAGATGGATTGAAGACGGATCCTCAGAGGTATCATAAGATGAAGGCGAGATTGGTTGGGGTCTCGGAGGAGACTACCACTGGTGTTAAGAGACTTTACCAGATGCAGGCTAATGGAACTTTGTTGTTCCCTGCTATTAATGTCAATGACTCTGTCACCAAGAGCAAGGTAATATATTATATTTATATTGTCTGTGAGTAGCTGTAGATACATCTTCTCCATTTTGCTTCAAATCTGAATTTTGTGTTTGTTTTGTGAGTGTAAATATATGTTTCTGCTTTTATTTCTGAGACTGATATTTAGTTTTAAATTTGATTATTGGTCTTGTTTTCTGGATTTTGGTTGGTTAAGGTCCCAACTTGTACCAATTATCAACTTAGTCTGATGATCTTAGTTATTCATTAAGTTTTGATTTCATAAAACTGATTATATTTAGTTGTATAAAAAAATTTTACTTCAGATTTTGCTTCTCATCTGGGATTTTGAATGTCCTTATTTATTTATTTTTTTAAATTTATTTAAAATGATTTGTTGATTTTTACTTGGCATTAGTTGTTAAAATTAGATATAGATCATGAATTGTTTGTTCTATCTCGGTTGCGAGAATATATTGATGTTACGTTATGATCGTTTGTTGAGAAAACAGAGGGAAAGAGAATAAAATTTAACTAGGTTCGGTAAGAGCTTTGTTCTGTTTTTGCTTTTGTTGCTATGAATCCCAAGTAATGAAAAATCTTTTATAGGTGGTTGTACTAAATGAACCACAGTTTCTCTTTTATATAAATTTTCTTGTCTTTTCCTACATATATATATTGTCGGCAACCAATCAAGGTTTTGGGTGAGCCACTAGTAAATAACAATAGATTGATTCTCAATTGTAAATGTGAATGTAAATGCTATAGATCTGACGAGAATTTTCAATATAAAATATTCTGATTTAAGATGCATGCAATTTACTTGATCTGATCTGTGTGTAAATTGTAAATAAAAACAGTTTGATAACTTGTACGGATGTCGCCACTCGCTTCCCGATGGGCTGATGAGAGCCACTGATGTGATGATCGCTGGCAAGGTTGCTGTTGTGTGCGGATACGGAGATGTTGGCAAGGGTTGTGCTTCTGCCATGAAGCAAGCAGGAGCCCGTGTAATTGTGACTGAGATCGATCCAATCTGTGCTCTTCAGGCTCTTATGGAAGGCCTCCAAGTTCTAACCCTGGAAGATGTTGTCTCTGAAGCAGATATCTTTGTCACCACCACTGGTAACAAGGACATCATCATGGTAGACGACATGAAGAAGATGAAGAATAATGCCATTGTCTGCAACATTGGTCACTTCGACAATGAGATTGACATGCAAGGCCTAGAGACATACCCTGGTGTGAAGCGCATCACCATCAAGCCCCAAACCGATAGGTGGGTCTTCCCAGAAACTAATAGCGGCATCATTGTGTTGGCGGAGGGGCGGCTTATGAACTTGGGTTGTGCCACAGGACACCCCAGTTTCGTGATGTCATGCTCGTTCACCAACCAGGTGATTGCGCAGCTGGAGCTGTGGAAAGAGAAGGCTACTGGCAAGTATGAGAAGAAGGTCTATGTTTTGCCTAAGCACCTTGATGAGAAGGTTGCTGCACTTCACCTTGGCAAGCTTGGGGCTAGGCTCACTAAGCTCTCCCAGGACCAAGCTGATTACATTAGCGTGCCCGTTGAGGGTCCTTACAAGCCTGCTCACTACAGGTACTAGAGAGAGAAAGACACACCATAATTCTTCGGCTGCCGTTGCATGGCAAGGCAAGGCATTATTGTTTCTTTTTCACTTTTTTTTTTCCTGAATTGTGCCAGAATGTGATGGTAGGTTTTGATTGTTGTGGGTGTGTTGGAGGTTGGTGGTTGGGAGGAAAGAAATGGGATGGGTGGTCTGTATTGAAGAAAGACCAAATGGGGTTGAATAAGGTTGAGATGGGGTTGTGTGGGATATATATTGTAACTGCTGCAGAGTATTACTGCATCTGCTTATAATTTTTATTAACGGAGCAAGGAAAAAAAAGTATTTGCCTTCAGTTTATCACTAAAATGATTTTGCTCAAGACAAGAAAGTTTTTTTTTTCTTTTTTATTGGAATTAATTTAAGTAGGTGTATTTGTTATGGAATTTGTGTAATTAGGTTCGGATCCTGTTTTGACTTAACTTCTACACTGTGTTCCGATTAAGAGAGTTGGAGGAGAAAAATTTTACATTTCTCTCCATTTCTTTTGTTTGGTTTTCCAAAGTGGGAGAGAAAGAAAAGGAGGGGAAGAGAATGTGTGTTTTTTTGTTCTCTCCAAATTGGAGAGATTTGGAGAGAAAATAAGAGAAAAGGAGGCAGAATGTACTCTTTGGATGTTAGAAGAGTAAAGAGTAATGTTGGAAATTACATCTTAATATTTTTTATTCTCTTCGCTTAATAAAAGTCTATCCAAATAGGGTGGAGAGAGCTAAGGACACGTTTGGATAAACTTCTATTTCATATTTTTCTACTTTTAATGATAGTTACTTTATCTACTTTTAATGATAGTTACTTTATCTGTTGAGGTGACAAAAATTTCTTACTATCTCAAATCTTAAAAGTAACTACCAAAATTTTCACGCTCAACTTTCATATTTTTACTTTTATAAAAGTAGAAAAATAGAAAATAAAAAAAATTTATCCAAACGGCCCAAACTTTCTTATGAATTTAACTCTCTCTTATCTTATTTTCTTTTTTTTTTTTTTTAATGAGATTCTCTTCTCTTCTCTCAATCTAAACATAGTGTTGGTGGATTGAGAAGTTGTACTTTTCCTTCGATCCTAGAGTACAAATCCAAGTTCCTCCCACAACATTAAGTTATGAATGTTTGGTTGAAATGAAATTAGGGAAAGACCAGAGTTGATCCATGGGGTCCAGACCCCAAATAAAAAGATGGTTTGAACAAAATCTCACCATTCATTCAAATTAAAGAGAGCCAATGGCCAAAATTAAACCAGTTTTTTGCATAAAAAAGTTGGCCAAAAGTCATGGCAACCTCCTCCCTCTTTCTCTACTAGTGTTTTCTCCCTCTCCTGCCCACGCTGGCCGGTGCAACCCCTCTACCCGCCTACTCTCTCTCTCTCTACCTCGTGCTCTCTTATCCGTAAGCTGCCGCGATGATGCTGGCGTCTCTTTTTGCTCAAGCAACTCCCCGTGCTCTAGTTGGTTGATGAAGTTGATTATTGCAATCACTGGGCCCTTTTTTTTTTATTCCCTCGTTACGAAGAAGAAACCTTTGATTGGGAGGAAGAAAGAATAGCAAGAAAAACATGTAAAAAAAATATAATAATAAATTATTTCCTTTTTCGTTGGGGGATAATGTATTTAAAACATTCGAATACTTTTGATTTGAGTAATATAATTAGGTAAAAACTTTTATTTGCATTTTGACTGACCAAGTGGGTTGAGAGTGTTGATGCTAGAAGAAAAGTGGGTTTTTAGAGTTTCATAGGTTCAGTAATAGCATACGACACTCTTTGTGCCCGGGAAAATCCATATATTTCTTGGGATGAAATTCCCTTCTATAGAGGTCTTTGTAATAATAGTGTGATATCCTTGTTACCACCTTCCCATGTGATGAAATGGGTTGTATATAAATTTGTGATGCGCAATTAATGATTTTCGACATTGCCGGTGAGTTCTCCGTTTGGCGTGGGTAGGAGAGGGAGAGAACATGGGTAGAGAAAGAGAGGAGAGAGAAGGAAGGAGGGAGGTTGTAATGACTTTTGGCCAGTTTTTTGGCAGCTTTTTGTGTTAAAAAGCTTATTTAATTTTGGCCATTGGATCTCTTTAATTTGAATGGATAGTGAGATATTGTTTGGACCGATTTTTCATTTGGGGTCAATAGATCAACATGCATTTATGCTAATTGAGACTATACTCCTACTGATGGGAAATTATGAGTTTCTTAAAAGCTCTTCAAGCTATGGGAAGGTTCACTGGATCTCTGGTTAAGACACTTTGCTTAGAAAGTTCAAAATGGGCAATTCCCTAGATAACTATGATTTTTTTTTTTTTTTTTTTTAGTACATAATATTTATAAAAGGAGTATATGGTTGGTTTTTCAAAATATATACTCCACAGTTAAAGACATTATGCAACACTTTAATTCAGCATATGTGCACAGTATGATTCCCATATTCATTTTCCAATAGCTTGCCACACTCAGAAATCTAGCATAGTTAGGGAGGTGCACTCAAAGAGATCAGACTAGTAAAGATTGAAAGAAATGTTCTTCTTTTTCAATGATTAATTTGCATCAAAACCTTGTAAGGGTATTCTAATATAAATGAAATGAGAGTGATCATTTTATTTAAAATGAAAGGGAAAAATCATTTTGTTTAATATAAGTTACATGGTTTTTATGGCATCTGGTCGACTGAAAATCCGGCAGGGCGCATGAGTACTTCTCTGGAGCACAATTCAAATCTAGTAATATTGGCTGGCTTGTAGATTTACTAATTGGATATTGCAACCCAAACAACCCTATCAACACCCCAATTTTTATCTTTTTGTTATACCATAAATAAATGGGCTGAATAAATTCTAAGTGGGCTTAATTAATTGGGCCATAAAGAATTTAATCCAGCAAAGTCACAAGAAGTCCAATAAAATTCAGT
>JAESVK010080644.1:0-29673 GCA_017140935.1 Hamamelis virginiana | reverse complement strand
TTTTCTTTATTTCTTTAAAAATTCTTCCAATAAAATAAAGTTGAGAAAATGTTATAGAGGTTAGAGTTTGTCAATGAATATCCCTCAACAGTCTCAGTTAATCACTTTTTGAGCAGCAAGAGACAAACAAAGCACCAAAACTCTGACCTTCTAAAGTGGGAGTTTCGACAAATTGCACAGAACTGTGGTCTGGCTTTCTTGTCTCTATAATTCAATGGAGACATAGAAATGGGATGAATATAAATTGTGTTCCTGTGCAGAATCTGATCTAAACAATTAAAATTTGTTCCAAACTAGGTTTGAACCAGGGTAGAAAATATAACATGTAAACTTAACAATTCGGATCACAAAGATGCAACTCAGAGGTTTGAATTGATCCCACCAACTCATCAACCTTGATTGCATCTATGTCTTTGCTTTCCTCAATAGCTGTCAAAATCTTTTAGAAAGTGATCTAAGAATTTTTCTCACAATTTTTTTGTTTCAGGGTTTTTTTCACCAAGATTGAATGACGAATTAATACTTAGCCTAGTATAAAATTCGCCAAAGGATTTGTGGTCTTCCATCCTAATTCTTTCAAATTGAGAAGTGAGTAATAGTTGGAGCTTGGAATTCTTCATCAAGGTTGTTCCCTCAAGGGTTACTTGGAGAATATCTTTTACTTCTTCAGACATCTCACAAGTTATGATTCGTCTGTACTGATTTGCAGTCAAAGCATTACAAATAGCATTTAATCCTTTATTATTCCCACCACTCCTCTATAGATCATCTTTGTCCATTTATCAACACGTTTTACCACGGTCATATCTCTTGCTTTCATTGTAGGTGGTTTCCAAACTAGTTCCACAATGAGCCAAACAAGCTCATCTAACGATTTAAGAAAGATTCTCATATGAGCCTTCCAATAGGCATAGTTGGATCCATCAAACCTAATTGAGTTACCCTCTTCCATATAGTCCATAGAATGAAATCAATGATCTATCTCATCAAGCTATTATGCTATCACAATGAATTAGGCTCTAAAACCAATTGAAAAACTCAGATCTACAATCTATTGATTAGATTTAAACATGATTAACATCTAAATGATCATCAATCATACATAGTCTATCATGGATAACCAATCTAACTGCACGATCATAAACATTCAACATAAAAACATTCAATCAAGTAGATGAGACAGCAAATTTTATGTGGAAGACCCAACTGGAAAAAACCACGGGAGAGAGATCGAGCAATCACTCTATGAAGGAAAGAGTTACAGTCTCAATTACCATATGATCTGCGCACCACCTAACCCTAGTAGCAATCCTCAGTTTCATCAATTTAAATCCATAAATCCTCAGTTCTTCCATAGTTTGCTCCTCATCGAACTCCACAGTATACTTCAGTGATCCATCGAAGCCATGAGAGATGAACGATCTCCAGCAATTAAATCCCACCAAACAATCAAGATTGATTAGGTTGAAGGTTTCTGCACCTTTAGAATTGTCATCTAAAGATCCTAGATCAAGATCAATGGAGTTTGTAGTCTCAAAATAGCATAAATCTATCTCTAGGAGGTATAGAGTTGAGACAAAGGAGGCTTGTATCTTTTAGTACTTTTCTCTCACCCTAGAAGTACAGAAAATAATATATTTATACTCCCAAGTACACCCTAGGTCCATACTATGATGTCATGGAACATTTCAACAGAGATTCAATAAGAATTTTTAAGAAAAATACAACTTGGATCAATCCATAAGTGGTGGTGGATCGATAAACTAAGTCTCTGCCTTAGAATTTTCATGATATCACAAACTTGGATCAATCTATGAGGGGTCTTAGATCGATCCATTTACTTTCTGTCTCTAAATAAACAAGTCAACAACTGTATGGATTGATCCACTTGTTCCCAACATGTTTAAATAAAGTTAGAAGTTGTATGAATCGATTTAGAACACTACTAAATGAATCCAACTTCAATTTTAGCACAAATAGCCCCTTTTTATAAGCCAAATGCCTTGTTCATAAGACAAAAGTCAACCCTAGGATCAAATAAGCAACTAACCACCTAAGGCATGCACACCTAAGGTCACTGGTCACTTACTGCTGTCTGATGTAGATCGCATTGGGTTAGTGGCCCAGGATTTTGTGGAGCAGTTGGATAGATAAAAGGGGCCCAAATAGAAATGGGCCACATGGGCATTTTTCGGATAAAATTAGAAAACAGACTGGTAGGAATGAAAGTCGTCGGCGACGGAGTTGTGTGAAAATTGGTTGGTCGAATGGAAACGGCGTGACGATCAATACTCACTGCCTTTGGCTGTGATATACGCCGTTTTTTGCCCAAATTCCTTCGTTAAGACCTTCGATTAAGCGATTTTTCAATTTTTGGAAAGATGTTGCTCGTCAATTACTTTCCCTACAAAAGTCTGTTTGACGAATCGTTGACTTTGTGGCAATCCTTAGAGCAACTCCAATGGTGGGTTTATATGTGGATTCAGATTCATTTTTTGAACCTAGACGCCAAATTTCTTGCTCCAACAGTGGGTTCAAAAGTGGATTCAAAATAACTTGGATCTAAAAGTTGAGTCAAATTTGAATCCAACTTTAGATGGATTCATTTTTTTCCAAGACACATAAAAGTGCCTAGAAATTTGTGTATGGTTTAGGGGGAGAGAGAGAGAGAGAGGAGCCAAAAAGTTGATCCACCACCATTGGAGCACTTGGATCTAAATAGCTATTTATTTCACCGTAGCAGATTCAAAAAATGGATTTGAACCCAAAAAATAAATCCAACCATCGGAGTTGCTCTTAGGGTCTAAATTAGCAGATTTTGGCTTTTATATTGCATATTTCAAATTTTGGAGAAATTTCTTTTTTCCTAGTTTTTTCCTATTTCAGTTGTATTAGGGTTTCTAGGGTTATTTTAGTATAAATATGCTTGTAGCCGTCTTGGCAGAATTAGTTTTGATTTAATAAGAATTTTATTAGAGTTTTAGTGTTTTCTTTAGTTTTCATTCTTTTGAAGATTGAATTCTAGATGCCTATTTTCCTAGCACTATCTCTATGATACATCAATAGGTTTATAGAAGGTTGTTTGTTGGTGGTGAGCTAGTCATCGTAGATTCTGCTACATTACTTACCTTCCTAAGAATGAGATTTTGGTCACCGTGGCATGATTTGAGAGCTTGAAAAACTCCTTTAAAGCTTGAACACTTATGATGGACTTGAGGATATCAACCTATTTCCATTTACAATCAATCCCCAAGATTTTGAAACGAAATTTGCCAATTCTCATACAGTCATACCTAATATGATATCATTCTTTTCCAAATTCAGAAATTTATATTACCAAGTCTTTTTTACTTACTGTGTCAAATATATTTCTAGCAGCCATTGATAATAAATAATGACAAGAATAGCTATAATATGTTTTCCAAACAAAAAATAAAAATAAATCAAACTCTCTAGTTGCAAGGATCTACAATCGTAGAATAATGATGATTCAGTAGAATAATGATGATTCAGGTGAGTGCCGTGATAGTATTTTGTTTGGTCACTAGGAAAGAGCCTTTTGTCCCTATAAGCATTCCGAATGTTGGAGCCAAAACTGTTGAAAAAATTTTCTCCTTCTCCTCTAGCAAGCTTTCTAGTTATTCACAATAGATGTGCTATTATTTTTTGAGCACTGAAAGTTTCAACTGCTGTCCGGTTTGGTATTATGAAGCTAATCTCTTTCGGGTACGGTGGTAGTAGCCAAAATAGTGGAGTAAGTGGACTAATCTTTGTTCTATGTTTGGTTCGGTTGGTAGGACTAGTGGACTCTCCTTGGTTGCCTTCTTGTTTCTCAAAACTCAAGGAAAGTGTGCTCAAGTTCTAAATACGAACCCACCGTTGCGTCTGGAATGCAAAATTCCAATGGAGCATCAAATTTTGCACGAAACTGAGATTGGTAGGGCCTCGAACCAGTTGGAATTGCAAAAAAAGCAGTAGAATGAATCTGAAGAGGGTGAACCGTACAAGATTTGTACCAAATCGGACAGACCGGTTTTGGAGAAGTATCAAAATGTTGTGTTTTAAAGTCGAAGAGGCGCTCTGCAAAATGCCGCATTTTAGCGGTCGTGCAAGATGGACCAGACTCCAGAGCATAGGTGGGCGAGGCAGATTTAGACTGGGTGCAGGATGGTGAGCTGGGTTGCAAGGGTCCATGTGTCTTGGGCACTTGAATTGGGCTGAGCCGTCCATGTGTTTTAGGATTTGAAAATGACACAGGTCAGGTCTGATGATATCCGACTGAAAATGTGAGAAAAATTTGTTTTTGTGCTCTTTCCCAATATTTTTGCACCAAACTTGATCCTCCTTGATAAAAAAACTCCTAGACTTCTTTTGAAGAATTTGTTGGTCATTTAAATACTCTTAAATTGTTTTTTCTGATCTTGATCAAACTTAAAATCAATGCTCTATTACCACTCATGGTCCCGGATGGATCGGTGATACGAATGTTACCAAACTGGTATCACACAAGAGACTGCTTAATGGTGGAAAGAGTGACACTTGAAGAAAGGGAGAGAAGAGAGCAAACATTCAATTTTTTTTGTCAGAACATTGAATGAATAAAATGGGTTAATACCCCCCACCCCCCACACACACATATACACACACACATAGGTATCCACAAGGTGCATGGTAACTAGCTTGGTATCCAATGGATCGTTATATTCATTCCAATGGTTGCACCCCTTAATTTCAAATGCTTTCACCAATGATATGTGCACCTCATATTCTTTATTGTGCACATTAACCAGGCTAGGACGGATTGGGACAGTGCTATGTGGTTTGAAATCCACACCAAAGTGGGCAGGGTTGAGATCCAACATATATAAAATGTGTTTTTGATTATTGCATCTTCATGGAAATGATCTCATTTATGAGCATGACTGATGTTTTTATTTTTATTTTTATTTTCTTTATGTAGGTGAATGAAGGAAGAGTTCCAGAAAATCGTGTTGCTCTTCAGATGCTAGCTGAGGAAATGACTCAATGGCCTAATTTAGAGGTATTATTGTAACTAGAGCATACAATAATTATCATCGTGAATGCTGATATTTTTTTTATCTCTATTTTCTAGTTCTTTAAGTAAACAATGTTAATTAATGTGAAGTCTTTAGAACTTTTTTAGGTTTTTCAAAAATTGTCGCTACGCATGATTGCCTCAAATGATATTAAAATTCCACTTTTCATGGTCTTTGAGACTGTAACCTATCTTATAAGATGCACTTATTATTTCTCAATTATACTTGTGTGGAAGTTGAAATTAAAAAAATACATAAAGCCAGATTCTAGATTACTGTTGAATCCTATTTCACTTGGTATGGTGCAAGAGTTGACAGCATAATCTTGTTAAGTTTCCAATTCAGCCTAAAAGCCTAAGCTTTTAGGTGGAGGGCCCAATACACGTATATGAAGCTATAGCAAGCCTTTCATTTAGGCGATGTGGGATAGAGTGGATTTCATTCTTCTACACTCCCCCTCACGTGCAGGCTCGCTTGGGCCTTGTCATGTGGATAACCAATGCTCTGATACCATGTTAAGTTTACAATCCAACCTAAAAGCCTAAGCTTTTAGGTGGAGGGCCCAATACAGGTATATGAAGCTATAGTAAGCCTTTCATTTAGGCAAAATGTGGGATAGAGTGGATTTCATTCTTCTACAAATCCCATGTATCAAATCCGTCTTCCTGCTATCCTTATAATTGTTAACCTTATTATTATTATTATTATTTCACATAATCACTAGCCATCTCCATAAACAAGAAAAGAATGAAAAAAAAAGACGGCTGCACTTGAATGCTGTCATATTAAATCATGCATCGGAAATCCTAGAACCCTATGGAGGAACTTCTAAAGATGGACATATTGATTCATCTGTATGACAAGAATGGTGCCTGTGATTTGATAAATATCTGTCACACCTATACTGGATGTCCATTAAGTTGAACAGGGTTAATGTATTTCTTGACTGTCCAATTGGCCTTCAAGCCAATTCCTTACAAGCAGGCTAACACATGATGAAGTTGAACAGGGTTAATGTCTTTCTTGACTGTCCAATTGGCCTTCAAGCCAATTCCTTACAAGTAAGCCAACACATGATGAATGATGTGGTTTCATCTTTTGCTCACTTCCTGCATATAAGTGTTGCTAGAGTGCCAATATTAACTAAATGGTTAAAGCTTTACTGGAAAAATCAAATTGAATGTTGTTCGAGCTTTGAAAGGCATGGTAACCATTGGCAATTCCAAAAGCAATATGGTGTATGCAGTGTTCCATATCTATAGCAGCGGTGCCATTGTTTGTCCGGAGTTTTGAGCGCGTGTTTCTTTGGATATTAAAGAGATCAATGTGGAGATTGATTTCTATGTCTTTTTTATGGTATTAATAAAGAACAAATAATTCTTTCGAAAGACTACTATCACTGGAGAAAGCTAATAATACTTTGTGCTTTAGATGAACATCATCAAACTCTTTGACAAATGATTTGAACTTTGAGCTAAGTCTTGTTTTTTATGGTAAAGCCCAAGTTCTTTGGACCTGGGGTTCCATGAGAACTGATAGAATGGGTCTCCCTAATATTAGAGAACAATAACAAATGTGATCATCTTTACCTCCCTACTTGTTGCTTTCTTTAGAGGTTAGGGTTTTTTATCACCATATTCACAAGTCGTCCAAACGAAACCCCTAACCTTTATACCTAGGTGAATGGCCATTGACCAGTTGTTTGAAATAAATATAATTCTACAGGTCATGTTACCCATCGTTAAAGCAATAAAGCCTAAAAGCTAGTCTGCGGACTGTAGGCAATATGTTGTTCTTAAGAACACCTCCTATCTGCTCATGGTTGATATAGATTATAGAAGAGTACAAATGACCAGTTGTAGAGATCCTTTCTTTGGCTGGCTCACAATAAAAGCTACTAGCCTTCATGTGATGATGTGTTTGTTGTGCTTAACCCATCATTAAAGCCTAAAAGCTAGTCTGTGGTCTGCGGGTAATATGTTGTTCTTAAGAATACATCCTATCTGCTCATGGTTGTATATAGATTATAGAAGAGTAGAAATTACCAGTTGTGGAGACCCGTTCTTCAAATGGCTCACCATAAAAGCCATCAGCCTTCATGTGACCATGTGATTGTTGAGCTTCAGAAGGGGAATAACTAAAATTGTTGTTGTTTAACGCCGACAGGTATATAGAATAGCACAACATTTGTTTCTGCTTTGAATTTGATGCAATTTACAAATTTGTACTATCTGGTATGTTGTTTTTCCCTCAGCATGGATTTTTCCTGTGTTGTTAACTGATATGTCATTTGGATAAAACTGATTCCCCTGTAATGGTTTTGTTTTCTTTCTGATATTGAGTTTACACATTCTATTGACTAGGTTGAAGCATCAAAGAAAAAGCCTAGAAAATCCTTATATGCAAAAGCCACAGACACCGGTGTTGATCCTCAAGTGGCTGCTAAGAGACTTAACATTGATTGGGATTCAGCTGCTGAGATTGAGGATATTGACAACAATGACGACACTGATGTTCCTGCAGCTGTGGTTTGTTTCCTTGGCTCTCACTTATAAAATTAGCTAGTATTTCATCCATCTATATTAGGTTACAAGTCAATGTTGATGTAATGAAATGGTGCTGCCATGAGGCTGCCTTTGGTCCAAGTTTTTGGAGTGTTGTTGCTTCACTCATGGTTTCAATGACGGGCAAAGACAAGAAGAATATAATATGGAAGAAATAATACAATGAGATATATCTGTCACCCGAATCCCCACTATACACCCAAAGCGCTCTCTCTCTCTCTCTCTCTCTCTCTCTCTCTTTTATATATATATATAACTGGAAAGAGTGAAGACAAACCTGTGAGAGACCTTCTCTTATCCAAATCCCCAGCATAATCCGAATCAACATATCCAGTAATGCTACCATAAGTATCACTATCTCAATCATATACAAACCCAATATTTGTGTACCTCTTAAGTATCAGAGTATCTATTTCACAGCCTGCCAATGGACCTTAGTCGGTCTATCCTGTGTACTAGCATAAGGAACATGAGACATGTGCTCCACCTGCACCTCAGTCTCAGGTGACTGTGAGTACTATTAGTATTAGTTTAGGATTATATTATAGTCTTCTACTTGGATTAGGTTACTTTTCATATGATCTGTTACTTGTAATAGGATTATATTATAGTCTTTTACTTGGATTTGGAGTCTTTTTAATATATAGGCACGTATTCTTTTATTTTGGTTCATTGAATAATATTTACAGCATTATACATTACTTTTCTCTTATTTCTAAAAATCTAACATGGTATCAGAGTGATCATGCCTAGGACTTTCATGGACCTATGAGTAATAGTCAGTTCTGTCTGTGCTCTCTGTGCATTCTGCTACTTCCCCTTATCTCATGGCATCTGCTGCTATTTTTCTTCTCCTGTTTTGGCACTGTTGTACCAGTTTTTATAGGTTTAATCTCTCACAGTTTCGGCAGCCATATATCAGCCTTTCCTCTCTCGGCAAGCTCTCTACCTGTCCCCTCTTTGATTTTCCTCTTATTCTCTCTTTCTACCAGTCCCCAACAGCAGCCCTTACGCAAGTTTCTTCTCGTTTCTTTTCCAGCGGTGCACACATCTGGTTGCAACAGTGCTATAGTATTTCTACAGTACCTCTACAGTTGTGCTACAGCACCTCTACAATTCTGCTGCAGTGCGCTACAGCACTCTGCTGCAGTGCGCTACAGCACTTCGCTATAGTAACTCTGGCGAAACAGCTAGTACCACCTTCATGGATGGAAGTTGATGTCTTCCCTTCCTCCATCCCTACGTGCGCGCAGTTGGATCAACTGATTCGTAGCTTAACCAGCTGAGTCCCCAGCTGGGGAGGAGCTGCGCAGTTATTGTGGAGCTAAGGAGAATATCTGAATCACGGTGTGGAGCCTGCCTAAGAAAGCTCCGATGCCAAAGTCAGTGTTTTAGCATGATAAAATAAATGAAATGAATATGTTTGGGGGAGATAGCATACTGGATTGGTGGAGAGGTTCTCTTTATATAGAGGGGAGATAGTCTCTTGATGGAGTGTTTCATACACTTTGTAGAGAGGCTTTCTGCCACCAGATCAGAAGAGAACGACTGTCTCTCAAAAATGGCCATATCTTTTGCTAATGGTGACAAGCCATATCAAGTATGTCTTGTCTTACACAAGCCACCTTTTCAGCCACCCATCAGTAGGTATGGCCCTTCCTTGTAAGAGAAGGCTTGCACGGTTTTTCTTGCTGTAAGGTGCCTTTTGATCTTCCCCAAGTGTTGACTTTTTGATTAAAGGGAGAGTATGGGCTTATGGCCCCACGTGATGAGACTTATGGCAAAGAACTTAGGGTGCGTTTGGTAGGGGGTTTTGACCGGGGGGTTTGGGTTTGGGGTTCACATTCCTTTGTTTGGTTGGTGGGTTTGGGGTAAAAAAGGGAAGCCTGCGGGGTGAGAAAGACTGCCAACGATGGGAAATCCAAACCTCTTCTCATATTGGGTTTGAGAAATCTCAGCCGGGTTTGCAAATTATGAGTTTTCGTATTGACGAGCGTACCCCTCGAAATCACAAGCAACAAATTATTTTTCCATGTCTATCCCACATACACATCACAGCCATGGAAGAAGAAGAAGAAGACCACCAAGAAGACCCACTGCGTACCAGAGAAGAAGAAGACCCACTGCGTCGCCGTCGGTCTCCGTGGAGCCGCTGCGTCGCCGTTCTCCGTGGACCCGCTGCATCGCCTATCGACCGTCGCCATGGAGCCGCCGTGAAGAGGAAGAAGAAGAAGAAGAAGAAGAAGAGGAGAAGCCCTAACCCTTTCACCAGTCGCCGCCGCTGCTGCTATGTCGCCGTTCCAGTCGTCGCCGGTCTCCTGCGTTCAAGACCCACGGTCTGTGTTCTCCTCTGTTTTATATATATATATATATATATATAATAATGAAGGGTAATTTTGTAATCTCATAAATATTGCTGTAATCCTGATGGTCCAACCAAACACAGGTCAGGCTTGAAGCCCAGTCATCTTAATCCTGAACCCCAACATTCCAAACAATGGTTTGGGGTTACAAAGTTTACAAACCCAAACCCCCCGATTAGACATTCCCAGGCTTGAGATTCCTAGCCCGCGTACCAAACGCAACCTTAAGGTCTCGTTTGAATCTATTTATTTTTAGCATTAGGACCCTTGATGGGTCATGGGTGCAAAGGTGTGGTTCCCACAGTAAATTCTCTCTCTCTCTCTTAGTTAGGCCCTGTTTTTCTAATTTTTCTGTTTTAATACATTTTCCCTCTTGGCAATTGATCTCTCTCTCTCTCTCTCCTCAGAAATTGGTTGCTCTCTCCCTATTGGCACTCTATCTCCTTCCCTCACTCTTAGCAACATCTTCTTGGCCCCTGAAACTTTCCCCTTCTGGACCCTTTCTCTTTATCTCTCAGCAAAAACTGAACCTCTATTCTCTGTTTTATCAATTCTAGGAGCTTCTCACAGATTTGGACCCTTAGCAAATCTTCTTAGCACCTGCAATATCTTTCTCTCCATCTGTTCTACAATTCTGGATGGTATAATTAGATTGCCTTGGACAGCTTTCTTGATTGATTTCCTTAAGGCCATACCCTTTGGACATCAAAATTCTAATTAGCACAGCACTTATTTGAATCTTCTTGGCACCTGCAACCTTTTCCTAGCCCTTTGTTTTGACACCTTAGAATTATGGACAGTGTATTCATGGCACAATCAGATTTTGTTGGACTATTAGACTGACTTCTTGATTTATTTAGTTGATTACCTCTAAGCACCAAATTTGAACTCTCTCTTCTTGATTTGTTTAGTTGATTACTTCCAAGCACCAGATTTGAACTCTCTCTATGCTTCTCAGATTTGCACTCTTATTCTAAGTTTCTCTTTTTGCAATCCCTCTTATCTCCAATGGTACACTTGGCATCTAGTTCTTCTTTGTCAATATGCATTAGGCAGTCTCACATTTGATTCTTCTCTAAGCAATTGTATCTCTTTAAGGCCATATCACACTGAATATTATATTGGTACTTTCTTTTTTAGGTTTTACTTGGTTTTGATTGGTTCTCTTTCTCTCTCTCACGGATGACATCTCTCTTCACCTCTCTCATGGACTGAACAGAATCACTCTCCAGTTCTTCTCTCTGCTACCTCTTTCTATCCTCACTGGGTTTTCTGTTTCTCATTGTATATGCATCTTCTTCTCTCTATCTCTGATTTTGGATTGGATTTCTTCTCTCTCTGTTTCTCGGCTTTTACATTGGCTTCTTGGACAACTTCTTAGTTTGGTTACATTCTTCTTGGTTTGATTGGTTTGGATTTTGGATTGGCAGCATTCTGCTTGGTTTGGCTTTCTTCTCTGCTTGGTTTGGTTTGGATTTCTTCTTTGTCTCTGGATTGGCTGCATTCTGATTGGTTTGGATTTCTTATCTTTTCTGGATTGGTTTGGATTTGTTTAGTTGATAGTATTCTATTGATTTGGTCTTTGGGTGGCTTTGGATCCTTGGTTTTTCAGTAGCACTCTCCTTATATCTCTGTTTGTCAGCGTAGACCACTTGATTTGTTTGGTCGAGCCTCTCAAGGTTCTTGGTATAATATTGAAGCATATTGGCACTTAAACCCGCATCTTGGCTAGCATCTCAGTCACCAGCTTTAGTGTTATCCGCTCTTCACTCAGGTTTCTTCAAACTGGGATCATTCAGCTTCCCTTCATCTTGTCCTTGCTTCAAGTTGCTGGTGTTTTCACTCAAGTTCCGACTACAGCTCAGTTTCATCTTCTGCTTGTTTCTGCTTCAAACTCTTGATGCATTCTGGACATGCATCATTAGGGGTGTTCACCGGTCCGGTTTGGGCGGTTTAGCCTTAATTTTGAGACCAAACCGGTAATTGCGGTTTGTATTTTTCATAACCCAGACCGGACCAATTAAAGTATCAAACCAAACCAATTATTGCGGTTTGGTTTGGCCGGTTTGACCGGTTTTGAAAAAAAAATATATTTTTATTTTTTTTCCACTTAATTATATTACTTACCTTGAATCATAAGAAAAAAAAATCCAGCCATCCAAACAAAAAAAAAAAAAAATAGTAAAAACTGTAAAGTATAAGCGTACAGCAGTAGAGCACCAAATAGAACATATATATATTCATGATTCCTCTGATCTAACGATACAGTGACTATATCTATACTTAAATGGGCTAAACACATAACCTGTCGTGGGAGTCCACAAGCACTGAATTAAGAAAAACAAATAGTTGATAATTAATTAATTATAACATTGGGCAAAAGGCTCTGATTGCATGCATAAACTTGTCAAATTTAATACATAATCAAGGAATGTATTGCACAAGATTTTATAGATACTAGTAGTGAGAATCACCACAGTGCTCACAAATATGTATGTGTGTACTCAAAAATATAAAATAGGAGGTCAATTAATATAGCAGTTAAAGCAAAAAAAATTAAGAATTAACAAATTCAATCATCCCGGTTTATCCAATCTATACAAATAAATATACATGAATCCATTTTACCTAATATAAAAATTCTTAAAACAGTGAATAATGAATCAAACTTGTTGCATAAATCTGGAGCTATTTAAATCATTGTGTACTCAAACTAAAAGACTGTACAAAAAAAGACCCTTGCAGATAGGAATGAAGGCCTGAAGGAGTGAAGGGTATCTGGATATAAGGGATTTAGGGTATTAAGGTTTTTGACTTTTTGAGTCTTTGACATTTTGTGTCTTATACTCTTTATAAGTTATATATTATATATTATATAATATATTATATATATAATTATATTATACCGGTCTGGTCTGGGTTAATTTGGTTTGGAATATGCACAAACCGGACTAACCCAAACTGGGAAAAAAAATTAAAAATTAAAACCAACCCAAACCAAATTACAAAAAAACCCAGACCAAACCAGTTTTTTGGGTTGGTTTGGTTTGGTTTGCCGGTTTGGTTTGGTTTTTGAACACCCCTATGCATCATAAGTTTGAGAGAGGGGGGGGGGTTTGAGTAGTATTATTAGTATTAGTTTAGGATTATATTATAGTCTTCTACTTGGATTAGGTTATTTTTCATATGATCTTTTACTTGTAATAGGATTATATTATAGTCTTTTACTTGGATTAAGATTCTCTTCTATATATAAGCTTGTATTATTTTATTTTGGTACATTGAATAATATTTACAGCATTATACATTACTTTTCTCTTATCTTCTAAAATCTAACAGAGACAAAGCAACTAAGAGTCTAAAATGAGCTTCTAATGGAGTAGTTGCAGGTTTCGACCTCTTCATACCAAAGCATTCCAGTACCTTCTCAATGTACTTTTTTGTGACAATTACAATTTGCTAGCCTTCTGGTTCTATGAATTTCCATACAAAGAATTTTTTTTTGCTGCGCCCAAATCTTTTATTTGAAATTCACAACTAAGCTGAGCCTTCAAGTTGTAGATCTCGGACATGTTTTTCGTTGTAATCAACATGTCGTTAACAAACAATAGCAAATACATAAACGAACCATCTTGAGTGCTTCCTATGGTAAACATAATTGTCATACTCACTCTTATAGTAGCCATTCACAACCATAAAGGTATCGGAACTCTTGTACCACTACCTAGGCAACCGCTTCAGGCCATACAAGGATTTCTTCAATAAGAAACGTGATCCTCTTTACCTTGGATTACAAACCCCTCTAATTAATCCATATAAATGTGTTCCTCTAGTTAACCATATAGAAAAACAGTTTTAACGTCAAGCTGCTTAAGCTCTAAATCAAATAGAGCAACTATGGCAAGTAGCACAAGAGTTGTGCTTCACAACCAAAGAGAACACTGTATTAAAGTCAATACCGTCCTTTTCAGTAAAGCCCTTTACAGCTAGATGTGCTTTGAACCTGTCATCTTCCACTCCTCGAGTTCCTTCATCCCTTTTGAAAACACATTTGGAACCAACAATTTTATGGCCTTTAGGTGGTTTCATCAGCTCCCGAGTATGTTTCTTATGAAGAGAATCTATCTCTTCTTCACTCATGGCAACAGTCCATTGTGTTGATTCTATATTACTGATGGCTTCGTGATAAGTAATTGGCTTTTGAGTCACAATGCTTTCCGCCACTCTAAGCACAGAAGCAACCATATCTATGTGGCCATATTTCTGTGGTAGTCTAATATGCCTCCTCTGTGTCCCTAGTAAGCATGTAGTTTTGTTGTTGTGGTGCTACATTCTCCTCATTAGAATTTTGCATTTCTTCCTCATCCTGACATCGCCTTCCAATTTTTTTGAAGTTTCCACTTCAAGCTCCACTTGTTTGTTGACACCATCGTCTTTTCCAACATCATTTCCAACATCAACATACTATGCCCTTGCTTTAAGCATCGCATACTTATTGAAGGTCACATCTCTAGTAATAATATGTTTGGATGATTTTCCATCTGTGCACCACAACCTATAACCCTTCACCCCATTTGCATACCCTAGAAATTTGCACTTGCTTGTGCCATCGACTCAAGCTTACCATCATTCACACGAGCATAAGTAGGATAACTAAACACTCTCAAACTAGTGTAACTAGCAGGATACGTGGATCATGCCTCTTATGTAGTTTTATAATTCGATAGTTGTTAAAGGAGACCTATTCACCAAATAAAAAGATGTGTTAACAGCTTCTACTCAAAACTTCCCAGACAACACGACACTAGTGAATATACACAGAACTCTATCCAAAAGAGTCTTGTTCATCTGTTTTGCAAATCCATTTTGTAGTGACATTTTTCTGACTATGTGGTGTCTCACAATTCCTTCATTTTTGTAATACTCATTAAATGAAACTCCACAAAATTTAAAGCCATCATGAGTTCTCAAATGCTTGATATATTTGCGAGTCCACTTCTCGATCACTTCCACTGTTTGAACTATACAAAGACTTCACCCTTGTGCTTTAGAATGTAGATACACCTTCCGAGGGAAATGGTCAATAAAAGTTAGCATATATCTACCACCACCAAGAGACAGAATACGAGAGGGACCCCAAATATCATAATGGATGTAATCCAAAGTGCCCTTGGTTAGGTGAACAGACATATTCAACCTCACCTTGCATTGCTTTTCGAACTCGCAATGATCATAGAAGTCCAGTTTTCCTGTTTTCTAGCCACACAGTAAACCTTGTTTGCTCAACAAGGTCATCCGCTTCTCACTCGTATGCCCAAGCCGCATATGCCATAACTTGGTCGTATCTGAGTGAGTTTGATTATGATATAGTAGTTGTTCATGTAACCGTGCTGTCAAAAATAGAGACCATTTTGCTTATGTCCCTTCATCACTACAAGAGCACCTTTCAAAATTCTCATGACGAACATGCATGATATCTGTCTAAGTTCTCACAATACCATCATACATCTTAATCCAGATCGAGTCTATCCCAACAACTTAGGGCTACATCATTCGCCGTAAGGACTTTACGGTGATCTGTTGACTAATATGTGGCCAACTAGTTTTTACTATAGAACACACATGAAAGGAACAACCCGAATCAAGAATCCTCTCATCATCTAAGCTACCAATGGTACGTGAGAGAACATTCGCACCATCAAAACTATCCTCTGCAACACCAGCTGTGTCGCTAGAAGTAAAGGTTTTCTCTTTTTCCTTGACTTTATGCTTTGGACAGTCTTTCCTAAAATGTCCTTCTTTGTGACACTAGAAGATTAAATTTTCTAGATTTTGATTTTGATATAGAACGGCCTTTGCTACTATAATTTTTTTTTTCCTACTCTTCCTCTTGCAACCAAAACTTCACTTGGTCCTTCTGCACTACTATCTGACATAAGCATCTTCTTCAACTCATTAGAATTTAGGGTTGCCTCAAAATCTTCCATGAATAGAGTATTTCTACCAAACATCATGGTATCAAGAAAGTGCTCGTACAAAGTTGGTAAGGAATACAACAACATAATAGCTTGGTCTTCATCTCCAACTTTAACATCCATGTATCTTAGATCCATGATAGCTTTATTGAATGCATCAAGGTGATCTCTAAGAGATGTATCTTCCTTTATTTGTACGTGAACAACTACTTCTTTAAATACAAGTGTTTTGCGAAAGACTTGGTCATGTACAAGTTATCCAATTTCAACCATAGTTTGGCAGCCAATTTTTCTTTTGCAACCTGTCGCAAGACCCCATCGCTCAAACATAACTAGAATGCCCTGTTTGCTTTTTCCACGAGTTCTTCCTTATCACTTGCTGACATTGAGGCTAGTAGGACATATTTATCCTTTGGTGCTTTTTGCAGCCCATGTTGTGTTGACTTTTTTGCCACTTTGGAAGTCCCACATCGGTGGGTAATAAGAAAAGGGCCAAGGGCCCAAGCTTATTAAAGAAGGACCAACCTTCTTGTTTAAGTACACCAGTCAAATGCTTAATTAGTAACTTTTGACTTTAGTAAAATTCCTTTGTTGGCCTTTTTTGTAAAAAGTGACATTTAGGTGAAAGTTAAAGTTTTACTAGTGGGGAAGCTTTGTGGGTGTATTTGAGGGTGAGGAGAGAAATTATGTGATTGTAATAATTTTTCACATGGTGTATTTTCTTCTCTGGGTGAGGAGAGAAATTATGTGATTGTAAGGCTTCAAATCTTATCAGATTTGATGTGGAGAAATTTGATGGAAGAATCAATTTTGGCTTGTGGCAAGTGCAAGTCAAGGATGTTTTGATTTAATTAAGTTTACACAAGGCGTTGAAGGGCAGACCAACCCTTGAAGTCAGCAGTGGTACTAGCAAATCTATAATGAGCGATGAAGATTGGGAGGATTTGGATTTGAGAGCAGCAAGTGCGATACATCTATGCCTGGCCAAGGATGTTCTTGCAAATATACATGGAATATCTACGGCAAAGGAACTCTGGGAAAAGCTCGCAGAATTGTATCAGACGAAGGGCGTCTCGAATCGGGTGTACCTGAAGGAGCAGTTTCATACATTGCGGATGAATGAAGGTACGACTATTTCGGATCATTTAAGTGTTCTTAATGGCATTGTCTCTGAGCTAGAATCTATTGGAGTTAAAATTGATGATGAGGATCAAGCCTTGAGGCTCATCTGGTCTCTTACATCTTCATATGAGCATACGAAGCCTATTTTGATACATGGGAAGGAGAAAATAATTTTTTCAGAAGTTTCTAGTAAACTCTTTTCTGAAGAGAGAAGACTAGGTGGTGGAAGTAATGGTCCACCTGAGAACTTAGCATTGGTAGCAGTCGGTAATTGGAAGGGGAAGAACTCTATGAAGAATAAAGCAGTCTGCTGGGGTGTGGACAATCTAGGCACGTTAAGAAAAATTGTCCAAGAGCTGGGGCAGGTTCGGCAAGTGGCTCCAAGTCAGTAAATGGAGATACTGATAATGATGCTAACTTTGTGTCTAATATCCTTTAAAAAGGAACATGTACATCCTCATGGCATGCTGCTAAATCCCAAAGTTGCCATGTAGAGGATGTGTTAAAGTTAGCGGGTCCACAAGTTTGTACACAGGCATTGGTTTGGCATTGATGCAGGGTGTGTGGTGGAAATTTATGTCGTTGGCTGATGAACTTCCAGGAAAGCCAAACGTGGAAGTTGCACCATAATTTTTCATCAAGGTTGTTTTTCGACATGGGCCGAAATGAAATGCTTGGAATTGATTTATTCTGAGTGAGTATGCTTTTATGGTGGAGCATGATAGCAGAAGCTATGTAGATCTTCATTGAGGTGGAGCATGGCTGTGGGACCAGCCAAAGTCGCAAGGTGGAGATTGTTGACTTTTTTGCCACTTTGGAAGTCCCACATCGGTGGGTAATAAGAAAATGGCCAAGGGCCCAAGCTTATAAAAGAAGGACCAACCTTCTTGTTTAAGTACACAGTCAAATGCTTAATTAGTAACTTTTGACTTTAGTAAAATTCCTTTGTTGGCCTTTTTTGTAAAAAGGGACATTGAGGTAAAAGTTAAAGTTTTATTAATGGGGAAGTTTTGTGGGTGTATTTGGGGGTGAGGAGAGAAATTGCGTGATTGTAATAATTTTTCACATAGTGTATTTTCTTCTCTGGGTCTGGTGGTTTTTCTCCTGTTTTGGAGTTTTCCACGTTAAATTCTGGTGTTGTGTAATTTTTCTATTTTTTCTTGATATTCCTATAAAGGATAGATCCTAGGGGGTGAATTTGGGAGGTCCAAATTCCCAACATGTTGAACCAACAAAATATTCATCTTCATACACCATATATTGAAATAATTTTTCCCATCGAATACCAAAAAAAGAAAAAAAGAAAAAGAAGAACGAAATAATTTTTGCCATCAAATTTTTTGACCTCAAACTTTGCAACCATTTCAGTCCCCCAAATCTAAGCAACCAAGCTTCAATACCATTTTACTATGACAAAATGAAAATTTGGGTATCAATGTAATGAAAAATAAATCAGAAAAAATAAATTAAGCACTCACACAGAAGCACAAAATAATTTACGTGGTTCAACTTTAGTCTACGTCCACAGGCGAAGGCAACAAGAATCTCACTATGGAAGAAATAATACAAGGACATATATCTCTCATCCTAATCCCCAATGTACACGCATAGCTAGTTCTCACTCTCTCTCTGGTTTTCTCTTCCTAAATACTTTTCTCCCCTAAAGGGAATAACGCCCTTCATGTATTGCAATCACAAGGGAGCCTTAACATGGTCCCACACGGAAACCCTTAATGCGGCTTGGTGCCCTGTGGCAGAAGGAAAAAAAAAAAACTGTCAAAACTATGTTCGACTCAAATGCTAAGCCACACCTTTGTCTTCACTGATTTCACATAAGAGGAGTGTTTGGCTAAAAAATGAGCCATTACTGACTTGGCTAAAGAGCCCACGGCTCAGGGCCAATGGAAGCTAATTGAAGTACACTGTTATGTGAGGGAAATATAAAAGACCCATGGTTTACTAGAATTTTTTCCTGCCTCAAATAATTTCTTGGGTTGTGATCAAATCAATTTAGTTTTTGTTTTTGTTTTTTATTTTATTTTTTGGTGCAGGGATATGGAGCACTCTACTTAGTCACAGCTTTTCCAGTCATCATTGGCATCTCGGTAGTATTGATTTTATTTTATAATTCTCTGCAATAGAAATTTTTGTCCTGCTATCTATCTTTTGATGTATCATCTCTCTGTCCTGCACGTACAATGGATCAAATAATGTCAATGCCTGCCTTTTACTTGAGTTTGTATATTATGGTCATCTCTGTGTAGCAGTGAGAAGTTGTTGTTTCATTGATATGTTTATGCACAGTCCAAGCCTAATACTTGATGCATTAATCATTCTTTTTCACAGAAAGTAAAATAAAATATTGTTATGCACTATTGCTTTGTTGGTTTACCATTGCTTTCATTCTGTATTTATTTTATTTTTTTTAATATGAAAACACACTGCCATTGCTCAATGATGACAGTTTACTCGGAGGTGAAGGTACATACCTGCTTGCATTTATAGATTTTGAATGATGTTGACACGAGCAGATTAGTCCTTGTTTATAATTCTATATTGTTTTAGCACTTTGGGGGAGTGTGTTGGGATGAAAGTAAACAATTACAATACACTGTCATTTTAGAGAAGTCAGCTCTCGTTTGAATATTTATATATAAAGGAACAGATGAGTTCTCTTACCCGGATCATTGGTTATTGTTACTACTATTTTAAAAGACTATCCCATATTATATTTATATGTGCCATTTTTATATGAAGCTAGGAGATAGAACATGGAAATCACTACTTTATAAGATGCTAGAGACATGGTGCCCATGTTCTAGCTTCTCAGCATGACCTCTTCTTCCTCCTTTAAATAGTTCCGTGCATCACTTCTTCCTCGCATCTTGAACCCTTCAGCACTATGGATCTTCTGGCTTCTGATGTAGTGCCTCTTCCCACAAATGACACTGCTCGAAATTCAGATGAAATCAACACCAAAGTTGTAGAAGATGTCTGCATGACCATTGAAAACTTTCAGCAGTCAGCATTTTTGGCCATTGAAGAGCCTATTACTTTGGTCAATAAGGAGAGCCTGCAGAAGGAGAAGCAGATTTCGGTGGATCCAATATCATTGAGTAGAGATGTGAGCTCGCGTCTTGTGTTACCACCTATCATTACTGGTCCAAAAGTCACCGCAGGTATGTTCCCTCCGCTGCCTCTAGCAAAACCCAAGTTCTTAAGCTCTAGTCTCCCAAACTCAGCCGCATCATCGCCGCGGTTTGGATCGACACTGTTGAAGAAGAAATGGAGAAACCAAAACCCAGCATCTCCTCACCAAGCCAACACTCTCGCCCGTCAGCATTCTGCAGTGCACTCTCTTCTAACTCTGCAACGACTAAGTCAGTTGCGAAGGAGTAAATCATGCGGAGAAGGAAGAGCTTGTGCACCGTCAGATGAATTTGATCTTTGCTTGAATGGTATTGAAGATGAAAACAGGCAATACGGGAGGTTAAGCATAAGTGAAGCTAAGAAAGAAGAGCAAAAGAGAGTGAAGAATATGGAGGCATGCGAAGAGGGATTTAAATGTGGAGCACTGTGCTTGTTCCTGCCAGGCTTTGGTAAAGGAAAGCCAGTGAGAGCAAGAAAGGAAGAAAATGTGATATCGAGGACAGTTTCGTTGGAAAGATTCGAATGCGGATCTTGGTCTTCATCGGCCATAACGAATGAGAATGAATTAGATGGGGAGTCCGTAAATCTCTACTTTGATCTGCCAATGGAGTTAATCAGAAGCAGCATCAACGATGCACATTCGCCAGTAGCAGCTGCTTTTGTGTTTGATAAGGACCGAAAGGGGGTCCTCAAAAATGCAAGATCAACGGCCAGGAAATCCCACGAATCATCTCGCCACGTTCGTTTTTCTACATCGACCCCCACATCTCACCCTGCCTCGCCCTCCTCTTGCATTACACCTCGCTTGCGCAAGGCAAGGGAGGAATTTAATGCCTTCTTAGAAGCACAGAGTGCATAAAAACCAAATAATAATAATAAAAAAATCAATCATATGCACCAAATAATTACATTGTATAAGCCTACACAATCATCATCTCCAAGATAAAGTGTGGACTCTCTGTTTCTCTTCGTCCTAGGGCATATATTGTGGTAAAGTGCAAATCTGCAAATTTGTAAAGGGCGGAAAGGAATGTGGTCCACACCTTCAACTATGGATTTTCAACAAGTGGGCACTACTCCCCAAAGCCACTAACACGTGGTAGATGTGGAAATCGATTTTGCAGAGATTAATTTCAAGAACAAAAAAAAAAAATGACAGGAGCGAGAGAGAGGACCCGCAAAGACGAACCCTGATGACGGCTACTGGCATATTGTTACACCATAAATAAAATGAGCTAGACAAATTCTAAGTGAGCTCATTGATTGGGCCACAAGGAATTTAAGTCCAGCAAATTAATATTAAGTCCAACAAAGATCAGTGGAAGCCATCAAAGTCCAACAAAATTATATGTTCATATAGAGTCCAAATGCAAAATAGCATAAGCCCAAAATGTAGACAGAAGTTCAGCACAACCAACTCAACAAAATCAGAAGGGATCTAATTGCAATTGAAGTCCAGCAAAGATCAACAGCAGCCCATACGTGGAGAAATCAGTTTACTTGACTGAGTCAAAAAAGGCAGCAACTGCTCCTTATTTTCAAGGGATGTGGTAACATCAAATTAGGAGCACAACAGTCACGATTGAGCAAGCAAGGCACGTGAAGAGAGAGGGCCAGCAGCTTTGGGATTTATCTATAAATACCAGACGTGAAGGCTTGAAGAAAGACAATCAACGTCACCCACACTACTTCAATTTCTAGTCTATTTAGTTTCTAGCATTTCAATTTCAGCAATTGTTTTTCAATTTTTTAGC
Source organism: Hamamelis virginiana (assembly GCA_017140935.1). Taxonomy (NCBI): domain Eukaryota; kingdom Viridiplantae; phylum Streptophyta; class Magnoliopsida; order Saxifragales; family Hamamelidaceae; genus Hamamelis; species Hamamelis virginiana. The sequence continues at coordinate 7,688 of JAESVK010080644.1, read as the reverse complement.
TGTAATCACTTTTCTTTCAATGGTAATTTACTTCAATTCCATATAATAGCTTGCTTACATGTATTTTAATTATCCTGCTCCTATTTTATTAAATTAGCTTGCTAGCTTAGATTGCTTTTAAATTAATTGTTCTACTCATTTAGTTTAATTGCAATTTAGTTAATTTCTTCTACATTCTACATTTCATTTTTTAATTTTTGTGTTAAAGTCCTATTGATTCGTCATTGGCAAAAAGAACCCTGATAAAGGGAAGAATCCCAACCCTTTCACAATCGTCTATCATCCATTCATCCATCATTGATTTTAAAGTGGCTTATTGATCGGTCGAAAATCAATTTGATTGATTTCTTGACTTTCCTCTTATCAATCAGCGCCTGGGGTCAAAAGAATTGGCTTTGATTTGAACTTATTTGGTTTTAGCACGCCCGCGTACACCGCGAAAGCCAATTTGTGTGCAAACACATATTGATAATTCATATCACCCATGACTTAAGCAAAATGAACAGTCCAAAATTTTCAACTCTTCGGAATTGATAATTCCCATCCCCCAATTCTTGCAAAACCAAACACACCTTTAAATAAAAAATTGAGTTTTGCCAAGAGGCGTACAAGCATATTTATATTAGTAATAACTCTAGAAATCCTAATACAGTCGAAATAGGAAAAATTTTATAAAAAAAATGGAAATATGGAATATAATGCCGAAATCTACTAATATAAATCCTAAGGATCACCACAGAATTAATGGTTCATCAAAGGGACTTCAGTAATGAAAAACAAAAGACGTGTAAATAAGAGCCTAAATGAATGAATTTGGGCAAAAAAACAGCATATGTCACTACCAAAGGTGGTATGTTTTGATTGTCTCACCGTTTCAATTTGACCTATCAATTTTCAAACATTTCCATCAGTGACGACTTTTAATTCTATTAGTCCATTTTTCTGATTTTATGCCAAAATTATTTCTATCTTTTATCTATCCAACTGGTCTGCCTAATGATGTGCTTCTTTCTCCCCATGCTAAACTGGACTCTTCAAAAATAAGCGAAGCTGATTTTATGGGTACATGTCACGAATAACCAAAACAAAATCAGCGCTAACTTTTACTTGCGTAGAATTCAAAACATGGATTTTAGCTTTTATAATGCGTTGTAATGGAAAAAAAGTGTAGTACGTTTTGGAGAATTGCAACTATTCATTAATGGTCTGTTTGGTATGAGGGAAGAGTGGGAGGAGGGAAGGGAGAGGAGGGAAAAGGGGAGGGAAAAGGGGAGCGAGGCTTGTTTGGTATGAGAGGGGGGGAGGAGGGGACGGAAAAGGGGGAGGAAAAGGGGAGGGAAAAGGGGAGCTTCTCCATCCGCCCAAAGTTGGGCGGAAAAGTGGAGGGATTTATGTTTTATGGGGTGAAATGACTTTTTTGCCCTTTAAACATTTTGAAAACCCACAATTGCCCCCCTTTATTCTCCAAGCAAGTACCTATACATATATGCCCACGCCCACTGTTTTATATATATATATATATATATATATATATATATATATATACACACACACATGTGCGCGCGCACACGTGAAGGCTTCCAAATTATTTTTAATATTTTTATAAATTATTAAAAGCATTTAAAATATATTTGAATATGAGAGGATAAAATTGTAATTCAATACAATATATCATTTCCCTCCCCCTTGTTTACCAAACACATGGAAGGAATGAAACCACTTTTCCATCCATCATACCAAACACACAGGAAGGAAAAATGGTTTCCCTCCCCTGAGGAAGGAAAGCCCATCCCTCCTATTTTCCTTCCTTCCACTTTTCCATCCCTCCTACCAAACGGAGCATAACTTTTATTTGTGGTTATTATAATGAGAGCTTCTAATTAGTCTGGTCCTTTACTTTCTTTTGTCTGCAACATTGGCATTCATGGGAAGGCAATCAGTGTGCGAATGCTCTTGCTAAGGATGGTTGCACTAATTTATCGGACTTCAATTTGTATTATGTTCCCCCTATTTGGCTTAAGCTTTTGTTGGACTCGGATGCTCATGGCACCGCATTTTCTCGTTTCGCAATGTAGTTCAGTCCTATTTACCACAAAAAAAAAAACATTGGCATTCATGGAGAGAGAGTGAGAAGAACACATACCCTCAACCCTTGAGCTTCTTTAATTAATTTATTTTTTTTTGTGAATATTTTTTTGAGCAATGCTATTTCACCTGCCTATTTTCATCCATCTTAATTAACATTAGTCCACGTGAGGTGGATTGAAAAAAGTGAATGAAGTAATATTTTCCATTTTTTTTTTTATCCCACCCCAAGTTCCATCCAAAACAAGCAGCCATGTGTCATGCCGGCCACATCCTCATTCATGGAGAGAGAGTGTAGAAATTTTCTGGGGGTAAATAGCATTATTGTTTTAATATGTTGGGATTGTTGACATTCTGTGTACGAGGTGGGGGAGAATTCATGGAGTTTTTGTCAATATACCATATTTTCTATTCTACCGCGTGCTTAAAGCTGATTTTTCTTAGTTTTCGTTACGTGAAAGCCAAGTAGTTAATAAGAGATTTTGCATGTTTAATTTAAGAGAAACTTCTTCCCTTCCAGATGATTCAAAACATTTTTTTTTTCCTTCCTTGGGCCTTGTTTGTTATTCCTTTAAATTAATTCATTAATTAATACTCCCCTATGATTTTCAACCCTTCGTTCCTGTTTCTTTCTTAATTTGTTGTTGTCGACGGATGGTATAACATATATCTTGGAGTCGTTCAAAAAGAAGATTAATGATACAAAAGGGTGACTCGGTGGTCATGATGTCCTTGAAAAATCATAAAGGGGGAGGGAGACTCCATTGTTTCAAAAAAATGAAAAAAAAAAAAAATTTATTTAATTCATTCATAAATTTCAGCTTAATTATACTTTTGTACCATGTCTTTTAAGATAGCTTTTAATTCGGTACCCATACTTTTTTTTTTTTTTCCAATTTTATATCAAAACTATTTTTTTTTTAATCAATAATAAATTGGGGACGACCGTTAATCTGACAAGCAGAAAGCTGATGTAACAAACAGGTTAGCCACATGACAAAGAAGAAGGACTTCCATTCGAACAGAAGATGTTTGGTTCAAATGAAGGTCTGACCCATTTGAACCAAGGCATAAAAGAGAGTTTTGGCTTGTTCGAACCAGAGAAATTTTTTTTGAAATTTTTCTGTTTTCATTTTTCTGTCTAACATCTCAAGCCATGATATGTATACTGTATTTTGTTCACCAAAAGCAAATGTCTTGTATATGGAGATGAGAAAGGTCTGGTTTTGGCCAAGAATGCGGTGTCTTCTCTAGGGAGACGTTTGAGGCCCCCATCCCTGCCTCAAACCTTGGATCGTGGAAGTCCCCCAACATTGCCAATGTCATCCTTGGCGTCGAGAAGTTTTGGAGGCACTGCCACGGACATCCATGGTATGTCTGTAAAAAAATACACTATTCTAACGGTTCGTTTTTAAAATACAGATTGTGAACCATCGAAGAAATTCGAGGCAATCCACATTAGCGGAATTGAATTTTTGAAAAGAAAAATGAGTTGCCACTTTATTTTTAAGGAATAAAAAAACCATAAAAATATGTTTTATTTTAATCAAAACAAAACAACTCCGTAATTTTGGAAAGACAAAAACAACGACTAGAGATGGATTTGGCATTGTTATTAAACCCGGACCGGACCGGCCGGTTCAACCGGTTGGACAGGGAACCGGTCCCCTTTCCGGCTGGTTTAACCCACAAAAACCCATTTTTTAAATAATCCGTTCAATCCGGCGGTTCAACCGGTTAAAAAACCCGTCAACCCGTTTTTTTTTTATTTTTTTCTTTTTTTTTTAATTAATTTTTTTTAAGGTGCTAAAATGACTAAAATAGTCCCAATATTTTTAAAATCTCTTAAAGCCAATAAGGCTAAAAGGGCAAATTTTTTTTAAAAAATCTCAAATAACAAAAAGAAACCAAAGCACCTAATTTAATAATACAATATTCTTATCTTGCATTTTAAAAAATATATATAATAAAGATTGATCAATAGTAATTTTCAATTTTCAATTTTGATGACTGCACATAAATTCAAATATATGAATTGATTGTACAAACATTTAAAAAAAAATATATTTTTTGAATCATTTACAGCTTTATTCTAATAAATAAATAATATATTTATGACGTCACGGTTCAACCCGGCGGTTCAACCGGTTGACCCTTAACTCGGTAACTTTTCCGGTTCGATGTACGGTCCGAGTTTTAAAACATTGGAATTTGGGACTAGGTTATGACATGGAAATGTTCCAAGAAACTTGTAGGCACCCACTTCACCCTAATTAAAAGTCTTTTAATTTACTTGGGCTATCTAAATTCTTATGCACATAACTCTTAGCTAACTAAAACAAATAACAAAAAAAAAAAAAATCAAACAAAACCCTAAAAACCTAGGACACTTAGTATCCTAGGGCGAACTTGAGCTCTATTAGCGCCTACATATTTTACTAGTTTCCTAGTAAGCTTCAAAGTCCTTGTAGTTCGAAGTTACATAAGACTCATCTTATTGTAGGAAACTGTATTCATGCAAATCCTTATCTAAGGTGTTTATCTTTCAACAATCCATCTCATTTAAAACTCTATCCTAGAGAGACTTTGTTTTATTGTACATAAAACTCTTTATTTCAAAAGATATCTTTTATTTAAAATAAGATTTTTATCCAAAAAGCATTTGATTTTGAAAACAACTCTTTCAAAGAGTTCAATTTGATAAAAATAACTTTTTTTCTAGGAATTTTATTTTGATAAAAACACTTGAAAATAGAATTTTATTTGCATAAAAACACTTAAAAATAATTTTGTTTTGAAAACAATTTCATTTGGAAAAGAAGTCTCTCAAGACTAGAATTCTAATTGAATTAAAGGAACTAGCATGATTGTAATTCTTATAATAAAAGAGTCTTATGAATGTTAGAAACCTCTCCTAATCTAGGGTTTCTAAACTAAACTTAATCCTACTTGTCTTTAGAGGCTAATAAAACCTAAACTAGGGTTAAAAGTGAACTTAAACATGCTTCTAGGTAAATATCCAATTCTGGACAGCAACTATAATGTATGAAAAAATAAAAATTAAATATGCAAATACATGCAAAAAATAAATAAACTCTATCCTAATAACTTCTAGTTAAGAGACCTAGAGTGCAGTTTCTATGTTAGAATGCCCTAAAAATTGATTTAAACCTAATTTTTAAGCCATTTAACATTATGGACAAAATGTCCTTAATGTTAAATGAACTTAAATTCACGTTTTAAATATGCTGATTATCCTAAAAATCCCAAAAAAAATACTAACTAAAACAATCCTACATGTTAATATGCAAACTATGTAAGAAAATATGCAAAAAAGTGACTTTAAGAGTTTCAAAACTAAGCTACCATGCAAGCTATCTATTATGTTCATCAATATGCATATATTTTAAAAAATAAAGTAATATAATAATGAATAAACATAAGGGAAGAGGCTCACCTCATGCAAAGCTCCCTCATACACAATTTGCATATCAAACAAGTGCAAGAAATATTAACCACAAGGGAAGGGACTCACCTCATGCAAGGTTCCCTCGTCCACAATTGTATATCAAACCATACATTTAATCATCTCATATTAACAATATCATTCTAAACATAGCATATCAAAACCCTAATTCCTATATCACGTTTCTAGACTCTAAACAAAGTAAATACTAACATACATGCTAAAAACAGAAAAATAAAACATATTCCTATCATGCTAGAATAAACCCTAATCATGCACACTATTCTAAGAAAAAAAAAATAATAAATCCTATCATGCTTTCTAACATGATAACATACACTCACATGAAATCACATGCTTACTAACATGAAATAACACTAACATGCATACATAAAATAATAAGTCCTATCATGCACTACCATGCAAACCCTAATATGTATACTACATGCAAAACCTAACATGCATTCTATTATGCTAACCCTAATATGCATTCTATCATGTTAACCCTAACAGGTTACTAACATGCAATTAACTAATCCTAACATATGTTCATGCCTATCCTAATTTTAAAAGAAATGATGAGAAAATGAAGAAGAAGAAGAAGAAGAAGAAGAAGAAGAAGACTACAATGCATAAATAAAATCCTAGCATGCTTTTAAATTAATTAATAATTGAAAAGAAGAAGAGAGGAAGAAGAAAAATTACCCTTTTTGCTACTGGAATTCTTTATTTAGCCTTCTCAAGCAAGCCTTCAAAAGTTCTCTAGAATTTTCCAATGGTTTAATTCTCTAAAACCCTAAGCTAATGGTCCTATTTATAGATTTTTGGCTCAAGCATAAATGACCGAGATTAAATTTAATCCTAATGATCCTATGGCTCATATTGAGTCTTCCAAGGGTTCTAATAATTAGATTAGGTCAAAAAAAGTGAAAAAAAAAATCATAGAAAAGACCCCAAACCAACTCAAACTCGGAGTTGTATCAAATCTGGGAAATTAAGAGAGTGACTTTTCAGTCTAGGACAGCCATCAGATTGTAATGCTCAGAAATCCCCAAATTTTCAGGATTCCGAGTTATTTTGGGACTTTTCAGCTAGTTTTGAGTGTATCTTCCTCATTTTAAGACCAAATTCGATGATTCAAAAGTCAAAACGTTCAAGACTTAATCCTTCATATTTTTATAAGGGTTTGGATTCAAAAATCATTGAACAAAGTCAATAGGTTAATTTAACCAAGCCGATTTAGCCGTTATGAGTCATTTTAATTAGCTCAAATTAGGGTTTTGAAATTGACTAACCAATTAGCTTTAAATCAAATTTTCCACTTCGTGAAACATGTTTTGAAAATCATTTTAAAAATATTTTAAGGTTTTGAAAATATTTATTTTGGAAAAACGGTTTGACCATGATCAAGTTTGGTTGAAACCCTGTAAATGATCAATGAACTACTATGAACCAAATTGTTCTCAGACTATGCCATGCTTGAACCAATCATCTATCTAGACTCTAAATATCCATACAAACTCAATGAAACAAATCAGGATGAATTTAGAGGTCATTCAAAAATTATACGAGAAAGTGACAATTCTACCCTTGAAGTCGCAAATGTTTTTATTACCTATCGAGTTTCAATTGGAATGACATGAAAATTGACATGGACATTCCTAGACTTCTTAAAAACTTAATGCAAAAGGAATCACTCAATTCCGATACAAAAAACTTACATGCGATAATAGCCTCTATCTATCTAAGAAAAATGGTAATTTAGGAAACTAGGTTTTGAGGCCTAATCCTCCAAAAATAATTGGTCACTCTTGACTAAAATGACATGAAATGATGACTTAACTGCTTTAAGTAAAAAATGGGGTGTCTACACAGACATTTAAACAACTTTGACAGCATCCAACGGTAAATACTGTCAAAGCATTTCACAGACTATATTTTGCAAAACCAACTATATTTCACGGACTATATATATATATATATATATATGATTTTTCGTCAAAACACCTGCCATATGAATTTATTTAGCTCTCTGATCTCAAATGAAGTAAAAATCATAAAAATTAGCAAGAGCCTGGACATCCTTTCCTCTATGGTGCAACTTTTCTTAGTCATCCTCATAGATTTCTTTATTCTT
>JAESVK010080638.1:0-32461 GCA_017140935.1 Hamamelis virginiana | reverse complement strand
TCTGTTATGTGAATGGTTGATGTTTTGCAGGAAAAGCAGGACAGAGAGATGGTTGAGTACCTTAAAAATGAGGTAGCCATCTGTTATGAGTTGATGTTTTGCAGGAAAAGCATGACAGAGAAATGGTTGAGTACCTAAAAAATAAGGTAGTCATCTGTTATGTGAATGGTTGATGTTCTGCAGGAAAAGCAGAACAGAGAAAATGACAGGTATGATTGCATGAGCATTGCATTGTATATCTGTCATATGCATAAAGCATGCATGTACAGTAAAATTATTTATTGTGAAAAAGTGATGGATATATTCTGTAATATATATAAATGAATTACAGATATGATGATTTATTTATGTGATATTTGGCGGATGATAAAATTTATTGACAGATATGAGAATATGGAAGGATGTGAATATTTCTAAATGTATTGAGAGAAGAAGATATTGTATTCTTGTAATATGAATCACAATAATAAAAATGACTCACCGTGGACTAGGCAATTTGGCTGAACCACGTAAATCCTGGTGTTTGTTTATTTTTCTGCTATGTGTTTTCTTTAAGAGGATGACACGTTATCAGCATGAGATTCTATCCAACTCAGTAAACTAAATGGATGTTTTTGGAATTTGGGTACATTACGGGACTGTACTCAAGATACAAACTAGTACTCAGCGCTATCTTTAATTGTTGAGATGTTGAAAAAAATATTTAAAGACTTCCGCACGCGTATTTTGAAAAACTGTGTAAATTTTAAAAAGAAATTACTCAAAAGATAAGCGCTTGGTGTTTTATGTCACTGTGGCATTTTCGCATAGGGGTAACCCTGTGTGGGGTGTTACAGTAGCATGGTACGTATCTTGAAAACCTACATAAATGCACAAGATAAGCATGGTTAAAAGATATCCATTTTTGTATCATGTAGCTATATATAGAGGTAAAACATAACGTGAAAATCGTTCTTTATTAAATTAATTCTGAGCTGACTTACTTGTGAGAATTCAAGATGGACTTGAATTGATAATAGAATGATAAAATATGCATACATTTGTAATATAAATTAATGCATATTTGAAACATGATACATACAAAAGTTCAGTATGGAAGCTCTCCAAAGCTGGTAAAGAAGAACCAAGTTATGAAACCAAATTAAAGAAGACCAAATTATTATTTTGTAACGACAATTGTCTTGGACTAATAGTAACTAATAAGGAAATCATCGATGAATGACATGGGTTCAAATTCTATCTAATGAAGTCACCTAGAAGAATTATTATTAACCAAACAACAAATAAGACTAATGTTGAACCCATGCACAAATAGTAAAGGCATATTGTACTGGCTAAAGAAAAACTTTAAACAAAGTGAAGCAAATATAATCTTTGTCCTTGCTTGTAGACTTTTTTAGCATTGGTACAAAACCTATTGTACCAATGCCCTGGTTACAACAAAATATATGCTCACTATGAGATCAGATGAGATGCCCACTAGAGCTACAAATGAGTGGGATGGAAAAGGGGAATCTTAAAAAAATCAAAAGGCTGGTTGTTTTCATGCTTAAGTGCTTGGACCCACTTGCCAAATTTAGTTTTTATTTTTGTTTTAAATAACAATAATTGGTAAAGAAAAAAACAAATAAACAAACCCAAGTGGGTCTCCGTCCAACCTCCGCTCCCGAATTCTACAAAATGTCCAGCGAACCCAACAAGTCAACTCCAACAAGCAAAATTCAACATAAGTTGTCAAAACAGTTATATATAAAGAAAAATGGTAGGTTATATACCAGTGTTAGCTACCATCATACTCTATGACGTCGGCGACAATATCACAAAATGAAATATCAACATATACCTTACATATGATCCCTTGTATACTCCAACAGTTCCACTTGAACCTCATCAATTTGAGAGCTTCCATAACTTTCGTTACTAGCAAACTGCCATTAATGAACAAAAGTGTCATTTAATAAGATATTGATAAAATTAAATTAGTAAATAATGATACACTTAATAGACATAATATCTCACCAATTTAGCTAGGTGGGCCCCCCTCGATTCCACGATATCCTTCATATACCTCAAAATATCGTAGCCACATTCAATTTTCCCATATTGTTTTGGGCACTACATATATGGGAGATTTCATATATATAAGGTCGTGTATGCATATCCATAATTGCTTTTTTAATCTTCAAAATATTAAGTTGCTACCTGAACTATGTCAAAGGTTGCATTTGTCTTGCTTGGCATGAACTTCTTATTGAAATCTAAAATTTTGCATGCACTGCAAAATGCACTAGATGTTAACTTTCTCCATAGTTAAACTTAATTAAAACCATAGTAAAGCTAGACAAAGATTACATACACTTACTTTTTTATAATGGTCTACACAATTTCGTCTATTGCATTGCCAAGTGGATAAAAATAGAAGGTATGGCGTCTCCATGGGTCAACAACGGCCAATACCCAATGAAACGTTCAATACATCTAACTTTCAAAATTTTCAAACATGCCGCCGTGAAGATAAAAAGCTTCAAAGCTAAATACAAAGGTTATAAAAGGAACTTAAGGAAATGTTTGAGAAATTTCAAAACTGAACAGGCCAAGCAAGGTATGTTGCTTAATGGTAACTGATAAGTCAAGGGTTTATGGCAATAGGGTTTCTCAGTCAGTGACAAATGAGGGTTTATGGCTGTGAAATGAGAGTTTCTAGGACAGGTGGCTGGCGGGATGACAGTGGTGAGGGTTTGGATGTTTATGGTTTCGACAGAGGGAAGCTCATTGTTTGGATTTGCATTTTACATTACGCTCATCTTTTCTGGAGGGAACTAAATCGCGCCAAAATGAATCCGTGGAGAATTTGGAGAACTAAGGGGTTTATTGCCTAAATGGTTTCGTTTGCAACCCTTTCATGTAATTTTTTTTTAAAAAGAGTGAACCTAATAAAGCGGTCCATATTCGTAGCAAGAATGAGGGTTTTAACGAGGGTTTTCCTACCTCGTGAGAACTCTTCTGAAAATGGAGAGTTTTAACAAGATAGTTTTTTGTCCTATAAATAGAGGGGTTATTAGCCTCATTTGATACCATCCAATCTAATCTTCTTCTTCCTATCTTCTATTCTATTTTCCATAGTTCTTTATAATTTTATTGTTTTGTTGGGCAATTTTATTGAAGATGGGTTAATTTGTCTTCCATTGGACATACCTATTGAAGACCTATGTGAGCTATTTTGGATCGTATCTCTGAAAGACTGTTAGCCACTAGCTATCACCTGTACATAGGGAGACAATAGTACCTTTAGGATAGCGTGTTTTCACGCGCTTTCCCACGGGCCAGCTTTTCTTACTTATCTCTTTCAATTCCTACATATTTCTTACATATATAATTATTTATTAGTAGTTAGTTGTTAATTGTTAATTAGCTAAAATTGATTTATATTTGTGTGAAATTTTAATAAAATCTCCAACAGAGTTCAGATCAATTTCGCGCTACCGTCTTTGGTTGAGATCCAGTGAGCTCGCTCCCAAACAAGGTGAGTTCCTTCTCAAATCGATCTCATCAACAATCTATATGCTTTTATGATTTCTATTTAATTGTTGTTTGAAATTGTTTTCTATTTCGTCGAGGACTAGAGCATTTTGTTCCATTTCGCAATCTCGTACTTTGATTGGTAGCACTATTTCCTCGTTATTTCACATTTTTTTTTATGCTTTACTGAAGAGTTTTAATTTGATCCCCATAAAAATCCTCTGCAACTTTCTGTAAGTTTTGAGTCTCATTGCATGTGATTTGTGCCAATTTAATCAAATTTTCTCACCGTCTTTGCAATTTTGATTCAATAATCTGTTTGCGCATGTAACTTTTGCTGATACGCTTGATTTGGGGTTCATCCAGCTGGTAGACTCCAGTTTTTATGTTTCTAATAATGCCCTTAAGTGATTTTAGCTTTTAGGAGAATTAAAACTCAAAATATTCCCAACATATCCTAATTGAATTATTACCTACTTACCAGTATATATCACAATTTTCTTTTCTATCAATAATGGGTACTATCAATGTACCCATCTATCTATTATCTGTATCACAATATATCTTTTCTATCAATGAACACCAAAATCGGAAGGTACATTGAAGACAAGATGCAGATAGCATGTGAGTCTGCATGGGGTGTGGGCTGGTTAGATCTCCATAAATGACCTCCACCTATCTATTCTCTGTTTTCAATCACCATCCAAAGTCCGTGTGGTGCTTATGTGCTGTCACTGGATATACATGGCAATGGCACTGCATAATTGCACAAGCCATTTCCTCTAAACACCATAGATGGCAATGCCATTGCATAATTGGCCATCATATATTTATGGCCTCCTCAACACTCATATGCTTACAATTTTATCAAGCATATATTTTGAGTAAAACACCATTTTTTTGTCAAAAGCTGACTCGCCCTTTTTTCAATTCAAATATATCTAAATTTTAGCTGAATAGTTTATTTGGTTTAAAAGAAATTGCTAATACCCTTGATTAATTAGTTAGTCTACATCAATCTTATTAGAAATTGGCCAAACTAAAACTCACCGATGCGCGTCTTTTCCAAGACTAACCCTCCAAACACCGCACTTGGTTTGATTATTACAAGTTTTGAGTTTACTATTTAAGACATTTGGCAAACATATATCAATTTTGCAGGCTAAAGATGAGTATAACCAATTTTTATATCATTATTATTTAATAAATCTCCTTTTTGCTATAAATCTATTTATCCCAACTTACTTGATTTTTGGGTGACAGATTGCAAATCCATCATGATCGGGGAGTCATCTTTATTTTTTAAAAAAAATAAAATAAAAAATTTGCTGTTTTTTAAAGAAATCTCCATCTATGATTAAATCATATTGCCACTTTGTCTAAATTAAGGGAGGAAAAGGCAAATTTGTTGAGGTACTTTGTCCCCATTCACATTCCTTGTAAAGGTAAAGGCCAAAGGGGACTCATTCAAAGGGTAAAAGGGAAAGACAAAGGACAAAGACACAAGGATTTCCTCACTGTTTAAGCTTTAAGAAGGGCAAACAATAATTCTGCTTATAAAAGAGACAGTGTCCACAGTAGAGAAAATAGGTCTATAAACGTATATCTACTTTTAAGGGTAAGTTTTGGGGTGGCTTAATTAATTTACCTAATTGTAATTAAAGAAAAGCATGATTATACCACTAGGGCTTCATTACTTACCAAACCTGACCTCTCCCCACATTCCTTTTCATATAATCCATGCTTTTCTAAAACTACTCTAGCAAACAACAATAATACCAACTATTCCTGCAGCCAATGTTATAACTTATAACAGGAATGTTAGGTGGGAAAGGAGCAAAAAATTTATTATAGTAAATATTTTTTTATGCTTTGGTGGAATAGTATCTTCGATCGCCTAGTGACTTAGGAAAGAGTTAGGTTATGGTAAAACTCCACAGAACAGATTATGCCTGCCCACTTGAAATTACTATCAATGTATTTTGTCCTGTTTATTATAAAGTATAGCCTAGTTGATATTATTATCAATAATGTAGTTTATCCGGATGATTATAACTTATACCCAACCAGCCATTTTAATTTGATCAAAAACTAACTGGCCGGCGCGGTGAGAACCACTATGCAGATCAGATATCTCATATTCTTTCTGCAAACCATATCTTGCTGTGCTACAGGTTTTTTGAAGATTTTTATCAAATAAACACAAAGGCGACTAGTACTAAGGGTGTTTGTGAAACTACTGAACGTGGAACAGACAAGTTATCTGCTCATGTGATGATGTTTCTTGTGTCTTACGTACAACTGGGGATGAGAGTTGGTTATTATATAAGCTTCAGCCTGAATTTGAGGTGGGATAAGTAGAATGGAATCACCAAACCAACTTCACATATGCCATTGTTTTATGATGCTGCTGCATAGGCCCAAGATCAAAGACTTTTTGACGAAATTAGGCCCATATTTTTTTCTTAAGAACAGAAAAATAAGAATGACAATAGATTTTGGAATGTACATTTTAAGCATTTGTATAACTATCAGTAGAGATTTTTGTTCTGTTTTTGTATTTTCTATATGTGTGTAATAGTGTCAATCTTTACCGTGCCTAAAAGAAATAGTTTCTATCAGTATTACTTATTACCGTGCCTAAAAGTCTATGTTATAGGGATGGTTATTTGATTTATAGAGATGGTAATTTTTGTCGGTAAAAGTTAAACTAATAGCGACAGAACACTATTATTGACAGTATAACTATTTAGCGACGCTTGCAGTTGCAACAGAAATTTAGGGAAGGAAATTCTGTCCCTAAAAGCCTTTAGCGACAGTATTAAGAGTTTTAGCGACAGTATTTTACCGTCGGTAAAAAAGTCATAATTTTTGTTGTGCCAATTAATGAGATTTTAGCACCTTCAACTTTAATTTGTATGAAATGCCAATTTGGTTCCTAAACTTTAATTTTACTCGATTTAGTTCATAATTTTTAAAAATTATATGAATGTGGTACCTGAACCTTAATTGCGACAACCAATGTTTTGACATTAAGCTTCCAAATTAATTGGTTACAGGTATAAAATCCTAACTCGTATATTTTGCATTCGGAGACATAACCCAGAAATTAATTGCATCAATCAAAACTCCAATCTCTTTGTCAAATGTAGAGTCCTGTCTTGTTTTAAACCATTAATTCACCCTTTTAATTAATTGCCAATATTACCTTTAACCCTTTTGACTGCCTATGCATTAATTCGTGCATTTCAAGTATATGGAGCACTACTCATCTAAAGAGAATTAAGGACGAAAATATTGGGTAATGGTAAGTGTTCCAGGTGAAAAGCGACGGTCTCGAGGCCTCTGGTGTAAGGCCTTCGTGCGTGGGCGTGCCAGGGCTCGAGAAGCCCAAAGACCGTGTGAACACGACCTCTAGCACCTTCTAGGCCGAGAATCTAGGAAAGGTCCTAAATGCCTAGTCGGTCACTTTGGAATTGGAATTGGAATCAAGCGATTGGCGAGAATTAGAGGTTGATCCTCTTGGGTTCTAGTGTTAAATATCTAATAAAAATGAAAATCCGACTCGAATTACATCATAATCGAACCGATCAACTTGCTTGGAATGAAATTGGAAATGCATTAAAAAGAGAAATATTTACATTACTTGATATTACAACGCTAGAAATGGAAATCGACATACTTGAAATTGAAATGTGCTTGAAAATTGAAATGCGAAGCTTACTTGAAATAGAAATGCTTGAAACTCGAAGAACTACGGGTTGAAATTGGGAAAATACTTAAACTAAACTAAGGATGCTTGAAATAAAATTGAAAAATGAGCTTGCTTGCTAAGAGAAAGGCCTATAAATCTACTAGAAAGATTGGAGCATTGTGCTGATTTTTGTTTTTGGAGATGTCATTTGCTTGTGCTTTGGATTGGGATATATAATTATATATAGCCCACGGAAGGTCTGGCCAGCCATGAAAACTGCCCACTATGTGCTCTTGAAGTAGTAGCCATGAAAACTGCCCGCTATGTGCTCTTGAAGTAGTGCTCCACTACTTTGTAACTTCCTATATGATGCATAGATAATTGTCACATGTCCCACTAATTTAATTAGACTTAATCCTTGCTTGACATGTGGCAATAACCACCCATTAACTTTTCAATTAGCCACTTCTTTGCTTGACATGTAGCATAACCACCCACTAATTAGCCACTTTCTTTAATTAAACACCCACTAACTTTTCAAGACTCCATCTTTGATTGACACGTGGCATAACCACCCACCAATTACATAGCCACTTCCTTTAATTAACCACCCAACTATTACTTTAGTGGCCCATTTTATTGATTAACTCCCCACTAATATAAATTAGTGGCCCACTAAAAATATAATTAGTAGCCACTAACCCACCAACTTTCACGCCACATGGCAACTAACCATCTGTGGTTATTTTTGTGGTGAACAGTAAGATTACAGTTTGCCTTATAGCGGCATATTTAAGCTACCCAACCAAAAAACCAGAAAATGTCGGTGAAGTAAACGCACCAAAAACACACTGTATAGACAAGGTAGAATTGCATAAATGCTTAGGACAAGAACAGGCAACAACTCACCTCTGCATGCACTAAATTGCTTTCCAAAAACCTTTCATTGCCTTCTCTCTCACCAACCCTAGAAGCCCTGCATGCATTGCCTTCTCTTTCTCACCAACCCATGAAGCCCTGCGCATGCATTGCCTTCACTCTCACCAAACCCGAACTTGAAACCCTGTTGACCACATACATACATATATATATATATAGAGAGAGAGAGAAGTATTTCGGATATGTGGTCCTATAGGAAAGTTTTTCAAAATCCGTTTTGCATTTGCCTCTATAGAAGTCATCACAATTTTTTAATATGAGTTTTTTTAAAATCTGACCATTGGATCAATGTGATTTTTGGCATATATGACTTGTATAATAAGAGTATATATAATTCAACGGATGGATTTTCAAAATATTCGATTCACATTGGTGTTTTGAAAACGAATAGTGAAAATAATGGTAAAAAGAATGGTTAGGGGAACATGACCCGGCCTATATATATATAAATAATATCATCCAAGATTTTGAAGGACAATATATCTTGGAAGAACCTTTAGTTAGTAATAAAAACAAAGAAATTAATAAATAAACAAGAAAGGAATGTTAATCCCTCCACATCTCAACATCAACAATTTCGGTAATCAATTAGATTATGAACTGGCTTAAGGATCTAGAAATATTTAGAATTCCCGACCAACATAAGATGTGTGTGAGATTGGATTCCTCTATCCGGAATCCCATCACTTCTCTTAGGTTCCCTGGATTTCTTTCAGTTATATATACATATATAGCATAACCAAGTAAGCAAGTAAGATAGAGAGACCTAAATTGTCTTTTAACCTAGACTACCAGGTACTTGCTAGATCATTTGAATTGTGTTAACAGTTGTAAGCTAGAGTGAAATTAAATTAAAGAGTTTCACACAAATTAAATTTTGGTTTAAAAATATTATTTCTTACCTTAATAAGCAAAATGAAATGAAAGGGGGAGACCGGCCTTCGTATGAAACACGGCACCATGAGAAGGGAAGGAAACTCATTGATCTTCCAACACTTCTACAGCTAGACCCAAGCTTATGCTTTAAAATCATCATAAGCATCTAATAAATAGAGGTTCGTGTTAGGAGTATTTTTGATATTATGAAAGTTATTCGATCAGACAACAACAAAAAAAATAATTAAAAATAAAAAGAATTTTATACTAATAGGACCTTAATATTAGAGTCTTATACTAATGGGTCCTTCAGATTTTGATAGATATTATGATGTAATAAAAAAAAATAAAAATAATAAACTCATTGCCTTGTATGATTTTTGATTTGGCTGAGCTTGTATACATGTATATTTATAAACCGAAATTGTATAAATGCCAATTTTTATAATTTCTGGGTTTGCTTGTGCACGTATACATGTATCTCTGTAAACCGGCATGAACACTATGGAATCATTGTCGAAATTTCAAGACTAAAAATTTCTAGGACGAAAAAATATTATGATGATACAGATATACATGAATCTATAATTTATCTCTTTTCAATTTTTTGTTTTTTTAAATGAAAGCTACCATAATCGAATCCGTAAGGAATATTATTCAAATAAAAAACATTCCATATATAAAATTTAGTTGATATTAAGGAAATGATATATTAAACAATATATGATATAAGTTGACTTTAAATTTGACTTAGAGGGACCTATCGGTATAAAATCGTATAATTTAAAATTATTGATAATAAAAACCATTTTCAAGGTCTTGTTAATTATATATATATATATATATATATATGTTGCTCCTATAAGCATATGATGACTTTCGCGCGAAAGTCATCATAAATTTAATAGATAATTGTCAGCGTACAGGTTAATATCATCAAATAATGATTTGATTACTTTCAAGCTAAATGACCCCACGAGAAAGGTTAATATCATCAAATAATGAATTGATTACTTTCAAACTAGACGTCCCCACTAGAAATTTTCAAACAATTACTTTGAAATTTGAATGATCGAAAGCAACCAGCAGCTCTGTCAACACCGCTAAACTATTTTTGTGTTTAAGCTACGATTAGTATTAACATAAATTTAATTAGCTCGTTCCCCAAAAGTTAGTGCTACAATTGTAGTAAATTTCACCAATATGTCATTATTTTTTCTTATTTACTTCTTTATCGCTAGATTACAGGGACAAAGATGTGCATAAACAAACAAGAAACTATACCGAATTGGAAGTGACGTGCAATTTTTTTTTTTTTTTTGGGTGGAGTCTTAGCAAGGAAGTAAACCATATATCAAGTGGGCAACCTGTGGCTGCTGGATTGAATCCTTAGCAGCCATGGAAATGGCCTTAACTTTTCCCCCAACTTTAACCAAGGCCAAGTACCCATCTGAACAGTCCATGAAATTTTATATTTTTATACTTAATTTTATATGAATATATACATATAAAATTGATAATGATTGCCACATATATGTGTTGCAGCGAGTTGACTGATCTGATGTGGAGAATCATGTTCGGCCGATTTGAGATACCCATGTCTATGTCTTCCTATCTACCAGTCGAAGAGGGAAATTAATCTACCACGCTCACCTGACCTACCAATCACGGCAAACCAAGTAAACGTAGCCCGTACAATGCTAATTTGCGCATTGAGTGGACTGTCTGATACAAGGTGTTTTGTTGCCTTATTTATTCCTCACGTCCTATACCCTTTTTTTCCACCTCTCTCTGTCTCTCCCTCTCCACGTTCTTGACAATTTTAGCCACCTCCCTCACTCTCTCTCTTTGTTGCATTAGCCAGCCCTCTCTCTCCCTCTCTCTCCCTCTCTCTGTTGCCGTGAAAGTAAAGCAAACAACATGACTACTCCACAAGTTGTCATCAGTCGAACCCTGATCATTGGTGGAACAGGGTTTATTGGCGGGTTCATTACGGAAGCCAGCCTTGACTCTGGTCGGCTCACCTATCTCCTAGTCCGGCCCGGTCCAGCCACCCCTTCCAAGGCCAAAACCATCAAAACCCTCCAAGACAAAGGCGCCATAACCATAACCGTAAACACTACATACTCTCTCTCTCTCTCTCTCTCTCTCTCTCTCTCTCTCTCGATAGAGTACTGCTGTTCATGTTTTGATCAGTCGGTTGTGATTACATGCAGGGCTCGATCAGTGACCAGGATTGCATCGAAAAAATTCTGAAAGAACATAAGATCGATGTTGTAATATCTGCAGTAGGTGGTGAGAGCATCTTAGACCAACTCAATCTCGTGCGTGCCATTAAAGCAGTTGGCACTGTTAAGGTATGCAGAAATAATGAAATAAATATCTTTGTCATGGGTATCATTATTATTATTTTTTCCAACATTGGATATTATTCCTATATATTATTATTTCTCACCTTTTCTTACATGTCTGCTCCATGCCTTCCCAACAAAAACAAGATTAAATTGGCTACTTTTATTTTCACTCTCACTTTTATTATTTACTTTTTCCGTCACAATTTATGTGACCATCTTTTTATTTTGGAATGACTTAAAATATATGATCATTTTGATTTTTCAAATTAAAAATTAAAATAAATTTTTTATTATATTTTTTATCAAATAATTTGAAAAATAATTTTCTTTTTAAGGTAAAAAGATAAAATTAAAATATTAATTAAACTGAGTCTTTAGTCAATATATATACATAAATTAGGACAAATTGAATATTTTCATCCTTTCATGCAATATGATAAGTAATGGGACAATACTTTCTACCGTGTGCGACCGACATAAATTTAATGATTTCTGGCAAATTAATATAATAGAGACAAACGTAGTACTGTACATATTTATGCTGACGTGCTTAGAAGTTGTCACCACCCTATACTAGTAAAAAGAATGGTAAAAATAATAATCAAACATATAAATATATTTATAAATAATTAGTCATGCAAAAAAAAAAACAAAATACGAATATGGCTAGAATAGGCATGGTTGTGTTAAATTTTTTTTAAAATAATTAAAATAACTTTTGAAAAGTTATTTTTCCGTACATTTCTTTAGAGTTATATTTCACTTTTAGTATAAAAAATTTTCAAATCATTCTATATATTGCCCTCTAAGTCTAGTCATTATCATCTCATCTCTTTTAAAAAAAAAACAAAACAAAACAAAACAAAACTGTCCCTATGTGTATTTCTCACCTACTATTTTAAAAACTCGTACAAATAGTTATCTCTAGCCAAGGCCGGCTCTTGACTTTTGCAGCCTAAAACATTTGCTTGAGGCCTCCAATCCAAAAGGGGCCCAAAATTTTTTGAGGCCCTTAGCATATATTCTCTTCTATTTAGTGTTTCTTTTATGTTGATATTCTCTTCTATTTAGTGTTTCTTTTATGTTGATATTATTTAGGGATTTAACTGTATGTTTTTTTCTTTATTTTCTATATATTTGAATTATATTCATTTTATTAGATTAATTATTTTGATATTTGTTTGATATATGTGTATTAGTGAATAGTGATAAGAGGTTTTGGGTGAGCCAAATAAAAACTCTTTTGTGAATTGCTTGTTATAGTATGGTTGTAGGTTTTAGCCTAAGAAAAACTAAGATATGTAATTTTTTTTTTTTATATATGTCAAAATATAAAAGGGCCTCATTCTAGGAACTCGCTTAGGGCCACCCAAACCACAGGACCGGCCCTGTCTCTAGCTACTTGCAATCTCTTATGAGAGGTCGGTCCACTTGGATTTGGTATAAATGACATACAATATATTCTAGTTTAAATAGAAGAGAAATAGTAAGAAAATGTAATGAAAGTATACTTTTTATTTTTGGCAGAGGTTTTTGCCATCAGAATTTGGACACGACATAGACAGAGCTAATCCAGTGGAGCCAGGACTAACCATGTACATTGAGAAACGCAAGGTTAGACGGTCCATTGAGGAAGCTGGGGTCCCATTCACTTATATTTGTTGCAATTCCATTGCTGCTTGGCCCTACCATGACAACACTCACCCAGCTGAAGTTCTTCCACCGTTGGATCGATTCCAGATCTATGGTGATGGCACTGTCAAAGGTACGGATACCATTCATGCATGCTTCTTGTTCTTTTTTTTGCTTTTAAGTATTTATAAAATTGAAAATATTAAAACAATCACATAAATTCATTCATCTACCTTATTTATTAGGTGATGCTAATTCATTTAATGGCATGGGCCAGTGGCAGTCACAACAAGCTAATAATGAGGTCACAACAATTTTAAAATTAAATCTTATAAAATAATTTATCTTTTATCTTAATTAAAATAAAATGGATCCACCTTGATTAAAATTAAAGAGGTAATTAAGTAGACGGGTGTGAGTTAGGGTCAACTTGTACAACATCACTAATGTAAGATTCTAAATTAATAATGTTACCTATGAAGAACTCGTCTTTAATTTCATCTTTCTGTCTTTACTATATATAAAGGAAAATGCTGAAGATTCCATTTTATTTCCCGTTTATTCTTTCCGTCAATGACATGGCAATGTCATGTTATTAAACTAGAGAAAAAGATGAGAAGCAATGAAACAAACCCACATCAAGACCATCCTTCTCCGCGGTCATTTAATCCAAGAACTCTCTCTCTCTCTAAAATGGTGAAAATGAAATTCATGGAGATCCATGCTTGATGGAAATCATGGAGCAACGGCAATCAGCCATGGATCCATCCTTTTTCATCTTCTATTTTCACTCCTCTCTCTCTCTCTCTATTCCCCTCCCAACTGTCGTCGAGAGCTTCTTGTATCAGTCGTGCAAAGGCATCGCCCATTGCCACAGTCACGACGTTCTCCACCGCGATCTTAAGGGGCTATTTGGCAAACTTAAAACCTGGCCAGTTGAGGATACTTGTGCTCGGTTTTTATTCAGTACTTTTTGGTAAGTGCATTTTTTCTGCAAATCAGTTCAATCATGTCCAGAAAGTAAGGCATAAACATTATTTTTTTTCCAAACCAACTGGAAACTGGTTTACATAATAAAAACTATATAGCAGAAAGAGATCAAAATTGTCCAGAACCAGTTTTCAAAGTTCCCAAACAAGCCCTAAGCCTTAGAATTAAGCGAGTTGCAATTCAGATCCGACAAGTTGCAGTTCGAGGTCTTGGAGGTCACCGCTGGATTGAAGGGATACGCCTTGCTGGTCTTAACCATCTTGATCGAACGACTGTGATTTCTCAAAGTTTTTCTCAGGGTTCAGGCAAGGAGGTGGATGGAAAGTTTGTAAAGGACAAAAAGTTTTTGCAAGATTTGAAAATTTGATTTCTCTACTGCTATAAAGTACAACTGCTGCTTCTGCTTCTCGAACTGCATCAAACCAGATCAAACCAAATATGCACAAAAGAGATCTCTGCCGCTATAGAGTACGTTTTTACTGTCAATGGAGTTTTCTCTTCACCATTCTTCTTCCTTCTTTACCGTGCTAATAAAAACACAGTAAAAACTAAAATTTTTTTTACTGTCCTACTTTTTTACTGTGCTAATAAGAAAAAATATAGTGAAAACTAAACTGTTTTTTTTAGTGTACTAACTTCTTTATTGTGCTAATAAAAACACAGTAAAAACTATTTTTGATTGTGCTAATAAAAATACAGTAAAAATATTTGGTTTTCTTTTTTATTGTGCTAATAAGAAAAAACAGTGAAAACTAAACGTTTTTTTTTTTACCGGGCTAATAAACAAACAGTGAAAACTAAAAATAAAAAAAATAATAAAATAAAAAAAGAGGAAAAATAAAATAAAAATAAAAATTGGAAACGCAAGCAGTTTGAGTGTTTTTACTGAGTTTGGATGTAGGGTTTTCATTGAATTTGGCTGTTTTTTACTTTTTACTATGATGGAGTATTTTTACTGTGCTGAGGTGGCACTTAAATATGTGGACGTATTGGTGCATTTTTAATATGCTGACGGAAGTATAAAATGGGAAAATTAAACGGGATCTGTAGCACTGCTAATATATATATATATATATATATATATATGAACCTTAATTATCAATCAATTTGGTGGCCCTCTTAAGTAGGACATTTGAAAGAATGTGTCTTTAAAATAACTTTTTGACTTTTCTTCCAATTCTTGGAGTCTTCTGCTCAAAAAGTTACATTTAGGTTCTGCTCAAAACCCAAAAAAGATTAAATAAAATAAAAAAGTATTCTGAACAAAATTTCAACTTTATTTATTTTTTCTTCCAAAGATTAAATATATACATATATATATAAAACATATTTAAAATTAAAATATTTAGGGCATGTCTAGTTACGTTCTACCTCCTTTGTTATTGGATCCATGTTACATGAAACATTAATTATTATAAAGTTTTTAAATTTTATTATTTATAAAAGAGGTCACTCATGATTTAATTATTAATTATTTTTCATTTATAACATCATTTAAAATAGATTTTAAAACTAAAATTTAAATAAATTTAGCATTAAATCGGTACACGCATGACCTCAATCACGACCAACAGTACCTGATCAATGCTGTACACACACATCATTACTCTCACGTGAAAATATGCAGAATTTGGTTCTACTTTTTTTCTTTTTTCTTTTTTTTTTTTATAGATAATGTTGATTGCACATTAGAATTTGAAAAACTAGTCAGAATGGCTTTCTTTGTGCAGTGTCAAGCGTGTTTCATGGTCTTCAGATAAATTTTGCAGTTAGCAGCTATGGCTTTTTTTCCCTCGCTATAATAATACTATATGTCATTAGTGACAGTATTTTTCGTCGCTATAAAATATTTGACCGTCAATTTTTTTTTCTTAAAATTAAAAAAAAAAAAATAGAAAACAATCTAAAAAATATATTTTGCTAACTTATTATTTGAAGACAAGAATAATGTGAAAATTATAATAATAAAAAAAAAAAACTGTTTTCTATTTTTAATTTTTTTAATTTTAAAAATAAAAATTATTTAAAAAAATGAAAACTATATACTAATTTTTAGTAATGTGAAATTAACTCTATCCTCTAGCTACCCACTAGAAGAAAGTGGAGTTGCTTATTGCTATGATTGTGACTTGTGACCTATATAATACTTAGTTCTTGGGACTAGCTCAAATGATGAGGGAGGATGAAAATATGGGTTAGAAATATAATAAATTGTGGGTTTGATCCCATCCCATTCCTCTAACTTTGAAAAAAAAAACAAAAAAACAAAACAAAAACAAAAATAAAAAGGCCGATATACTTTTTTTTTTTTTTTTTTTGCCAAGCAACGAGATGGCTGATATACTATTTGCTTGTATGGATAATCAAATTCTATAGCCGTTACAACTTATTCTCTAACGTAACCCAGCCTACATTTAGGTGAAGACATTTTTCTCCAATGGAACCACCAAATTTATTCCATAGCTAGCATGTTCCTTCTATAATGATAGGATGAGTCAACATTCACATTTCACAATTATCCTAAAGATGGACGGGTTATGTTCAAACATCATTTTAATATAACAAATAGATAAAGAAATTTGAAAATTAATCTCAAGCACCTCATGGTGCAAAATTGGATCTCGTATTATAATGCTCTGATCGTAATCGTAGGGACTTTAGGATAATTCTTTCAAATAATTAAATGCAAAATTTTATTAAATTGAATTAGGCTTAATTTATCATCCACATTGCAATTATGGTAGTGTCACTCCCTCAATTATTAGGAAAGATCAGGGGTTTCAGACTCACCCACCTACCCCTTTAATTATTAAAAGGAAACAAAAAAACTAAGGGTTTTTGGATTGGTTGAACATAGCTTTAACATAGGCTTTAGTAAAGCAATGTAGACTTAACATAGGCTTTGGTAAAGCAATGTCTTTGTGGAAAACTTTTTACTTAGTTTGGGTTTTTGGATTGGTTGAAGGTTAGATATAGTATGGGCAATGTCTGTGGAAAATTTTTATTTATTGGTAGGAGATTTTTGTACAAGAAAAGGAGATCATAGGAAATTAACCTAGTCTAATTGATGGATGCGGACTTTGGAGTGTCGACAACTCTCATCAATTAAATTCAATATTTGATTTGGCCCTCCATTACCTGAATAGTTGATAGATACCTTGTTGGAGCACAGCACAAGTGATGAGACATGCAGAGACAAAGACAAGAACCAACAAGTCTAATAGTCTTTGCTACATCTTCACCCAACTAGTCTAATACTCTTAATTTGCTACATCCTCACCCAACTAGTCTATTTCTGTAGCATCTCTCTCTCCCTCTGTCTCTCTTATCTTCTTTATTTTCAATGTTTGGGAAACTGAGTTTGTTCGTCTGTCATTATAAGGTCAGATTCTTGTGGCCGCCACTGGCCCAGTTCCAACATTCGCAAATAGTATTCATGAAATATAAAACAATAGAGTGCCAAGATCAGATTCTTGTGGCCGCCACTGGCCCAGTTCCAAACATTCACAAATACTATTCATGAAATATAAAACAATAGAGTGCCATATTTTACTGTCAAATAAAAAAAATTAATAAATGAATTACATATATAAGTTATTGTTTTTAACAGTAGAAAGGTAGAAATACTTTTAAAAGTTAAAATTTAGTATTATCTCAATCTTTAAAACCATATAACGAGTCCCGATCTAATAAGTAAATGTTGACTTTTATGAAAGTGAACATGAAATTCATAGGAAATTATGAGATTCATATTTTGAAAAATCGATAGTTCGATTGATGTCATGTCTGCCAAAAATTACAGTGATCCGATGTAGGCACCTCAAATTATAGACTGTTAAAAATTCTGACCGTTGAAAACTGTCACAGTTTTTCTCAGTGACATAACTGAGAAACCGACCGTTGGATCACAGTGATTTTTGACTTGTGTGACATACATATGCATTATACCTTATCCAACGGTCAGTTTTTCAAAATATGCATTTCACAATCACCTATGAATTTCATGCTGACTTTCATGAAAATCAACGGTCAGTTTCTATAGTTTAAAAAAAAAAAAAAAAAAAACACACTGTGAAAAACTGGTTACATTCTAAAGAACAAAAAGTCATAATTTTTTAATGTGATATTTTTCAAAAATTGACCATTGGATCACTGTGATTTTTGGCGAACATGAAATTCATAAGCAATTCTTCTAATCCAACGGCCAATTTTTCAAAATATAATCTGCATTTGCCCCTATAAAAATCACCTTTTGCAAAGTTGTGGAAGCCCCTATAAAAATCACCTTATACAAAGTTGTGGAAGATGGACCTTATACTCCGTAATAGAAGCCCTAATATTTTACATACTCAATTTTTTAAAATTAAAAATAAAAAGCTAAAGGTGATAACTTGTCGAGATGGGCTCTTCAATTTTAGTAAATGAATCAAACCGCATAGGTTATTAATAAATAAAAAAATCAAATACAATAAATATTTTGAATATAAATAAATAGTTAAATGCCAATAACAACCGGTTACCAATATATTCAAATTGTAGGGCCTAATTTTTACAAATGAATTAGGTAATGACTTTGTTATCTATCTTATTGTTAGTTCATTCTTTCTAGAAGCAGTAAGATAGGTATTTTGAAAAACCAACTGTTTGATTAGATAATCTCCTTATTCATGATAGGTCTCACAAAAATTACAGTGATCCAACAATCGGTTTTCAAAATACAATCCGTGAAACACTCCAACAGTATTTACCATTAAATGCTGCAACAATTGTTTATCAGTCCGTATTTTGAAAACCGACTGTTGTATCACTGTAATTTTTGGCAGATATGACATACATAAAAAGATTATCTAATCTAATGATCAGTTTTTCAAAATACCAACCCCAGTTAAAATAGACTAGCAATAAGATAAATAAGGACTATTATTGCAAAAAGTAATAACAAAGTATCACTTTCTCTTTTTATTTTTTACCAAACAAAATGATTGGTGCATGGTTTTATATATATATATATATATATATATATATATATATATATATAATTTAAGAATGAGTAAATTAAATTAAATTTGGCAACATTTGGTTCTCAGCTTACTTCGTGGCGGGGAAGGATATTGGAAAATTCACAATAAAATCCATTGACGATGACCGAACAGTAAACAAATCAGTTCATTTCCGGCCGCCGGTGAATCTGTTGAACATAAACGAGCTTGCATCTCTGTGGGAGAATAAGATCGGACGCACCCTACCAAGGATCACCGTCACCGAAGATGACCTTCTCCACTCCGCTCAAGGTTCCATTTTTAATTTTATTTTATTTTACTGCCATATATTTCCAAAATTCGTCTCAAATAGCATGTTAACCTAAATTTTCTATAAAAATAAATAAATAAAAAAATCATGTCAACTTAATTTTATAATAAGATATATTAATTTTAAATTACTTCAAATGAATCTTTTTAAAGTATTGACAAATTTCAATACAGTACACTTTACTTTAAATTATTTTAAATTAATCCTTAAGTACCAATTTTATCCTCCAATTTTTCTATAATTCTAATCTTATTATAGGAGTCCCGATCTAATAAGCATATGCTAACTTTCACGAAAGCCAGTATGAAGCTCATAGGAAATTGTAAGATGCATATTTTGAAAATGTCGACCGTTGGATTAGATATCCTTATTATGAATATCACATCTGTCAAAAATCACAGTGATCTGATGTTGGCATTTCAAAATATAGACTGTGAAACATTCTGACCGCAGAAAACTATTACAGTTTTTCTCAGTGACATATCTGAGAAACCGACCATTGGATCACTGTGATTTTTGGCATGTCTGACATACATATGAATAGTTTCTAATCCAACGGTCTGGATTTTCAAAATATGCATGCCACAATCACTTATGAACTTCATGTTAACTTTCGTGAAAGTCAGCATGTGCTGATAGAATCATTTCTGCTTATTATAGTACTTTTAGGATAAAATTTGACATTATAGAAAAGTTGGAGAAACAAAATAGATTAGAATTAGATAATAAAGGGTTGATCTTCATTTGAAGCAATATAAAGTAACATCCACCTATTGGAATAATTAGTTGGCTGAAAATCATGTCCCATGAAATGAAGATGTCAGTTTCGACTCCCAACAGCTACAGCTCCTAACTGTTCCCTCCTGGTATGGATATTTAGGATGGGACCCTTCCATCAGTTGACAAAAATAAAATATAGAAAAAAATTTCATTACTTCAGAAACTGATTTGAAGCAATTTAAAGTAAAGAATTACCTAAACTTTAGGAGTATTTTCTATATTTTACTCTTTTTAATCTAAATTAGCAGATGTGCTGTGCCATGTAAACAGTGTTTTTACTCTTTATTGGATGCATGTTGAATGTTTGATGAATTCGATAAATACATACAGAGATGTGCATCCCGAGAAGCATTGTTGCAGCATTGACTCATGACATATTCATAAATGGCTGCCAAATAAATTTCTCCATCGATACGCCTAACGACGTTGATGCGAGTTCTTTGTATCCCGATATGCCTTTTCGAAGAATTGATGACTGTTTTGACGACTTCGTTGCAAAGATTTCGACCGTCGTTGAAAAGAAGGCCGGTGACAATGGCACCACCATTGTTGTGCCAAATCCTCCTAAGAGAGAAGCATTTGCTATCACTGCAACGTGCGCTTGAATATTATTAGTATTTCTTTCTAAGGAAAATTGAACCTTATTTTCATTTTTATTCTCTCTCTAAATTTAAATTTTAAATTTTATCACATCAAATGTGGTTAGATTGTTTGTCGTTGTCGTTGTTGCTTCTCTTTATTAAAAAAAGGAGGCATAGCACCGCTGCAGCGTTGCCCAAAACTGTAGGAGGCACTTTGTTACTATATTTATTTATATATTTATATATATGGTAATTAATGATTACAGAAGTGCACCTCATGATGCATCTTGCATAAGGTGTCCTCTTGTAGATTCACTTGCAGTACAAATTTTAAAAACTGACCGTTGGATTAGATACCCCAATCATGTATGTCATCTCTGCCAATTGCGGTGCACTTTGTCTCTTGATGATCTTATCATTACAGTGCATAATATTATTCTTGACTTCTTGCATGATCGATATTTTGTTAAACTTGTCATTGAATTAGATACTTTTTAGTCATATATGCAATATATGTTGAATGGAGCCATTCAACTCACAATTCTTATTAATAAAAAAAAAAATCCTCATATTTATAGATGAAATGGTTTTTGAACTCGGATCTAACTTGATATTTAATAAGCATGGCAAATATAGAAAGAAACATCAATATTGAGTTACATAAAATATAAATCTTACAAAAAAATTAATAAGTGTAAAAAAGTGTGTATAAAATTATGTCTTCAAATCCTTTTCTATATAAGATACAGATGGCCTGTTTAGGACACAATTATTTCTTCCAACTCAACATGCAGACATGCTATTATAAGGTAAAGTGCCCTGTTTAGGATCTATTTACATTTTTTTTTATGCATGTCATACATGCCAAAAATCATAGTCGATTTCTTAAAGTATGGATTGAGACTCTAGAATATAAAATTAGACCATACAATTGAATTTAGACAATTAATTACAGCTCAAAATTATGGAGAGAAACTCAAGAATATAAGGGTTTTGAGTTAGATTCAAGAAAAAATATGGAATGAAAATTTAGAAAATTTAGATAGAATCATCCTCCAAGAGACTCACGAAATATAAAAGATTTAAGATAATATCTGGAAATGAGCATTTTCATTATCTTAGATGGATTATTCATAATGGGTGATTAAAGAGGATGTTGCCCAAAGAATTAAAACAAGATGGATGAAGTTTTTTAGTACAAAGAGCTGGCCAGTCCAGAAATAATGCATTTAAATTGAGGATGTTAAGGTGGAGGGGTGAAATTGCGGAGTAAAAATAATAAGAGGAAAAGCAAAAGTAATGATGGGTCC
Source organism: Hamamelis virginiana (assembly GCA_017140935.1). Taxonomy (NCBI): domain Eukaryota; kingdom Viridiplantae; phylum Streptophyta; class Magnoliopsida; order Saxifragales; family Hamamelidaceae; genus Hamamelis; species Hamamelis virginiana. The sequence goes on along the minus strand of JAESVK010080638.1, from coordinate 10,476 downwards.
CTCCAATATAGGATAAGATGCATGAGAGTCGTGAATATGACAAAGACCAGTTAATAATGCACATGTGAGGACATCATCCAGCTGGTTGGAAAGGAGACAATTCAATGACTTAAAAGTAAGTCATAGTAGTAGTTCCTGAGTAGGTTGGATCAACAATTTTGTTGTTTTGTACTTGTAGTGTACCTTTCCAACTCTTGCCCCATCTTTCGGGCTACCCTTCTCTTAATATATATATATATATATATATATATATATATATATATACGAATTGGATATCCTGAGGGACGTCGCTCATGAGCGACTCCGTCAATCCCAAAATCAGTTTGAAGAAACGGCTCTGATTAAAAGTAACTTCTGAACGCTGCAGGGTTTGTCGGTTACGTGGGAAATGAAAAGTAGGTTAGTTTGAGAATTATTTTCCAAAACTAACACAACCTTTTATCTCCAAGCCTTTACCACGCCACTGTCCTGAGCATTATCGATAATTATCGATAATGGACCGATACGGTTACTCTCCTCACTTCCTCAGCAATATCGATAATTGGCCCCCGTTAATCTCCTTAGCATTATCGATAATTGGGCTTCATTCATCGTTAATACTCATAATTATTTCATACTAAAATTACAGAAATATATATAAAATAAAATGATTTTAAATTAATGAGTTAAATAAAAAAAAGTAATATATAATATATATTTAACTAATTTTTAGTTGAGGAATTAAATAGAATTTAAATTAAAACCATTAAATTATTGTTCTTGGACACATCATTAACTATTTTTGAATTAAAACCCGTCATATGCATGCAAGATTAATAATGGAATGAGAAATATGAAAATTGAGGATATAAAAATTAGCCAAAAATTATAATATTTGTAGATGCACTTATTATATTATCCATATGCATTACTCGTCATATTGAAAGCATTAAGCACGTAAATATGATAATTTGAATTAACCATTTTTCATTATATTCTATTTTCTAGCCAACTCCATTCCCCAAAACTGTGATATTGATAAAAGGTGGTGATTTTCAATGCTATTATCGATATTTCTATTTATTATTATCGATAATAATATTTGGCGTTAGAATTGCATGCAATTATCGAAAATTGAAAATACAAATTATTCGATAATACTATTGTACGGGTTCTTCACTCAGCCCAGCATCAATGGAATCCAAATATTTTATATCCAATTAATTATCGTTAATGCTTCCCTCAGGATGAAAAGATTTCATGTATAAACACTAGACCATGTACCCATATTATGTTTTATGGGATATAAAATTAGAAATAGGATATTATTAAAGAGTTAGAGAGATAAATATATTACAATTGTTTCATATCCCATAAGTTCATCTAAACTAAACTCAAATCAAATCATGCTCTCAATTTTATATTTATTTTTAACCATTAATAATCTACCTAAACAAATATAGATAAATATTTTTTTTATATATATTTAAATTTTATTATTAAATTATATTACCTATTTAGTTTTACTAATTGTTTCTTATTTGGTTAAGATTTTAGTGTTAGTTATGTAAATTAAAAAATGTACAAAAATATTACAATTGTTTCTATCACGATTCAAATTATATAAAATCAACCCTACCTAAATATATTTAAATATGAAGGATAAATTTAAAAAATAAACATGAACTTATAATATCCATAAATAATATTAATAAAATTATAATATATATTTCTCTATTTGACTTAATTAATTGTATGTTTTACAATTAGGAGCATACAAATAATTTAAAAGTTGATATTAAATGCTTTATTTACATAATGTAATAAAAAAAAAAACCAAGAAAACAAAAACCAATAATATGTAAAAATTGATAATTGTTAGAATATTATAATGGGTAACATATTACTGGGGCTTGGAATATAGTGAATATAGGTATGAAAATCATAATGAATGAGTTATAATAAAATAAGTCATTCATTTTTGCCATAGATAATTTTAAAATTATAATGCACACACTTTCAAATATATATAAAACTAAGAAATCTTTATAATTTGTCTTTTATTATAGTATCTGAATTGGATGGGGGGTTTATGTAATATTTTTTGGGAATTATGTGTGTGATTGAGGAGTATATATAAACATGGAAAATATTTTAAATTTTATATCCTACGAGGGGTATTATAGTAAAAAAAATTTCAAAGTTGTTATAAAAACAAACAGTTTATTTCGACATTAAAAGTGATTAAAGTTGAAAACAGTTTGATGGACTTGTGGATTGATTTCACTTTACAAATACCCAGAAGATCTCTTAAAAATCACGTGTAAACAGTAAGCTATGTAACATGAAAGCTACTTGTCATGCATTCATACCCGTGAATGCATTTAAAGGCTAATGTATTCCACCCGAGAATATTGCAGATATCAAAAAAAATTTTGTCATATACAATGACATACAACTTGGTTTGTAATCTAGTGAAGTACAATATACTTTGATATATCATGTTTATATAATATAGATGTGATGGAAATCTCTGAAAGCAGCAGTGGTAGCAACATGTGAACTTGCTAGTAATACTTACTAGATAGGTATAGGCTTGAGGGCATAAATTTTTTTCACTCATGTATGGTATATATTGACACACATAGGGAGTGAATTTTTCCAAATCACTGAATGCAATACCGAAGCCAAAGGTTATTGAAGTTGCAAGTGAGTATTATGTTATTGTTTGGTCTTTATATTTAAAATTAAAATTTTTACAAAAATGGTTTCAATTTTGATTAAAAATGGTTAAAGATGAATTGATGTATTTGTTGCAAGTGAGTAGTATGATATTGTTTGCTCTTAATATTTAATATTATAATTTTTAAAAAAATGCTTTCAAATTTGATATCAATTTGGTTAAAGATTCATTTATGCATTTATGTATTTCGTGAAAATCTCTATAGTACCTGCTATCATGACATTTCAGATAGTTGCTTGAGAGTGAGAATTAATACATAATTTAACATATTCAAATACGTTGCTTAAAATTTTGGAGTAAGCATCGCAAATTGACAATGAAGAGATACATATGTGCATATCGTTTAATAAATTTTTTTTACCATATTAAAAATTGAATACACTTAATTTTCATATTAACTTAAGGTATACATGCTATTTTAGTAGCCTAATCGATGGTTGGTATCATTTGCCGGTGCGGACGGGGCCCTTGTGTGAGAAGCACATCAAACACAACAAAAAATCCTGGACGTGAATTCTACCGATGTCCTTTCTGGGTATTAAATAGTCAAATTTATATTTATCATTTTCCATTCTTTGAATTTTAAGGATGTGCGGCTACGATATTAACTATCTACTTATTCAGTTTAACAAAACGGATAATTCAACCCCAATTTCGTGCGAGTACTTCTTATGGGTCGACGAATTGCAACTGTGTCCATGCGGAAGTGGCCAATGCAATGTATTAACCGCTAGACGAGGTAGTAACATCGGTCGTCGTTTTTGGATATGTCCTCAAGCGCATGTAAGTTACTAAATTACACCATACATATATAATTTATTTGCCAAATCTACGAATCAGTATTTAAAATGACTTTAATTTTCAGAGTAATGAACGCTCCAACGGTTGTGGGTTCATCAAATGGCTTCCTACTCAGTTGGCCCATTCATCAAGCATCCAAGGAGACCATAAATCTGATTCAACTGTAGGTTCTTCTAGCTCATCTAACACGTTGGATGACTTGCACAGTAGAATAGAGATGGAGCGTTATGCGTCTGAAAGAGTTGTGACTTTTTGTGACTCTCTTCTAAGCAGTATGAATAATTTAAATTTACGTAATAAAGATGCGAAGGAATGATGTTAGGCTTCAACACTATAAATAAATGTCTCTTTTTGCAACTCGGACATACATTTTAAATCTTCGCCCTTATTTTAAATAAGTTACTATTTACATTCAAGACTGACATAAGCATATTGTGATTGTGTTACTTAAATTTTTTAATAATTCAATTAATGAATCAAAAATATAACAATCATTCCTCAATAACTAAATTTTACTTCGCTTTATACGTTATTATTTCGCTAATGCTTTCTATGCCCACTCCTGCATATCGCTAGTAAGGACTCCACCAATCCCGAAAGGAGCGTGTGTCTATTGGTGTGATTAACATTTACTCTTTCTCAATGCAGTTTTTGTTTGTTGTGAGAGAAATCTATATTATGTTATGTTGGGAAATAATTTAATACAAATTTTCCCACATACTTTTCCCTCTCTCATCGACCTCTGAAGTGTTTATGAAGCATTTTATCACTGTCTCTCTAAACGACAGAATTCATTATCGATTTTTTGGTTTCCAATTATCGATAATATTTTGATAAATAATAATATCCATAATGCAACTTGTCAAAGCATGCATTAAACTAAATTACACATATAACTGATTGTCAGAATATTTATAATCTATTGTAATATTAATTCATCAAGTAAACACTCACAAATTAGTCCTATTATATAGAGCTGCCAAATTACCACCAATAGTCCACATCTCAATTTCAAGTAATTACTCAGAACGTTGCTCGCTCCATTTAGAAGTTTCCATCAAATTCCAATCCTGTACAATTGTCATCTGCAAAATAAAAATAATAAAATATCAAAATTAATAATTCGATTGTCCATGTCAACATTATGGATTTATTTTTTTATCGTCCCGATTATATATAACTTATCAAATTTATTAGTAATTAGGGATGGAGCTTACCACCAAGTGGGGTAAAGTTCGAATCTTCAGAATCGGTTGAAAGATTATTCTGTTCGTTCCTGAATGACCTAAGCACAAGAAGAACAATTTGTCATTCATTAATAGCGGTATATTTCCAGATTTATCCATATAATAATAAATATATATATAGTCGACAGTACATATTGAAAAGGTTGCTGTTATAAACTAATATATTTTTAAATGTACTAACCGAGTAGGCATATTCGGACAATTTCTTTTGTCATGTGTGACGCCTCTTAGGCCACATGCATTGCATTTTCTGCCCTTCGGTATACGCTTCTCTTTACCAGCTTTCAATCTTCTCCCTGAACCTTTGGACTTCGCTTTCATTGGATCTAGTATTGTATTACTATCTTTGTTTAGCATATGTTGATCTCCATAATTATATCCAATGAATCCTCTTGCTTTATTCTGATCATGAATAGTTATATTCATATTATCAAATGCAGTACACACAAACTCCGTTCCCTCAATTGATAGCGAAGCTGCATCGATCAATTTACTCGACTTTTGGGCTAACTTATTATGCCTTGTAAGCAAAGCTTTGTCAAAAACATCAGTCACTTCAACCCCAAGATCGTCAATTACACGTCCAGCTTTAGCATCTTTAGTCAAACGATGCAAAATGTACTGGGTTGGGATAAGGGCCACTTGAAAGCTTCGCAGAAATAAAATGATGTGGCTGCATGGAATTCCTCTAAACTCAAATGATTTACAGCTGCATGAAACATTATCTCCCTCTCTGTCATTCACGATATAGCGAACCTTTGCACTTTCATTAAGGGCATCATAAACTTTATACACCTGCTTCATGTTTATTGGAACTTCCGCATCACGCATGAACAACGATTGACTTTCGATTAGTTGAGCCTGAAATGCAAGAAAATTTGACTTGGTATATATACCTGCCATTTGTCTTTCGCATGGAAACCGAGTTTGAAGCCGTGGACTTTCATTGATGTCGATGTGGTCAGCCAGTAACTCTTTATGCCTCTGATGTCCAATTGCACGGTTATACCGTGTAATGAACTCCATCAACGAGTGGTTCTTTGAAATACACCTTTTGAAGAATGCATGTGCGCTTTCAGCTCTCTGACTGCTCGACATTCCACATGAGAATATGCTTTTGACATACGCGGGCACCCAACTATTGCGAATCGCATATAGCGACAAAAGCCAATCATGGTCTACCAAACCACTTGCTGCAATAGCATTATGCCAACTCTCCTCAAATTCATTTGGGGTGTCCGAGGCCCAAATACTCTTTTCAAAAATTTTCCAATATTGGATGTGAGCTGCGACCCCGATCTTATCAGAAAATTTGGACGTAATATGCCATATACAAAGACGATGGAATGTCTGTGGCATCGAAATGCGGATGGCCTTCGAAATCGCGAGGTCTTGATCGGTTATTATTACTTTAGGTGCGGCACTAGGCATAGCAGACAACCATGCCGTGAAAAGCCATATGAAGGATTCAACTGTCTCATCACTTAGGAATGCTGAACCAAATACAATTGATTGTCCATGATGATTTACGCCAATAAAAGGAGCAAAAATCATACTATATTTATTAGTGTTATATGTCGTGTCAAAAACAACAACGTCGCCAAAATTAGCATAGGAACGCCGAGCTTCTCCGTCTGCCCAGAAACATCGCCGCAACCTGTTCTCATTGTCAGTGTCGATCACAAAGCGAAATGCCGGATTTTTTTCTTGCTCACCCAAGAAAAATTCATTCACTGTATCAGCATCATGACCTTTCATCTCTTCCCTCACATCCTGACTATGGTTAAGCATATCCCGCGCTGTGCAACCCATATTTTGTATTCCTCCAGCTTCAATTTCCATTATTGAAAATCTTTGACTAGGTGGGATATTCGCAAGTGAAAGCAAACTTGACAAATTTTTCTTTGCCTCAGAAACTTTTCGGTGGGATCGTAGAAACTGCACTTTCTTGGGGGTTGCAAGTTCATGATTGTGTTCTTTTGTAAACATACTAACTGACCAAACTTCACGTCCGTGTGATTTAACTACTGTCATCTTAGCTTTGCAACCGACTCTTGTACCACCCCTATTTCGTTGAGTATTTGAACTTCCTATTTCGTTGTGGTATGTGTTATCTGTTTCCCCTTGCTTGGAGCAAACAAAAGCCTTCCAAACTGTCTCATCCGTATCTTTCCGCTTTTTACTAGATGACATCCTTGCACTAAAACCTGCACTGTGAGCATACTTATTGTAGAAATCATACGCCTCTTGAATATTCAAAAACTCTTGCCCGACTTTAGGTTCTAATGAATCTTCAGCCATCATGCCCTCTACTTACCTGTATAGTAAAATTTCTGGATCCTGTTATGAAAACCAATTTTGTTTTCCAAAATTTACGTAATATATTGAAAATTGATATGCATTGAACTATAAGATAGAAAATTGCTATACTGTTATTTTAAACATAAACATGTTGTAATTGAAAATTTCCTAAACTTAGTATCAAATTTAAATATAATATATATTATCGAAACAGCAAAGTAAACAAATTATAACTGTATATCTTACCCGATTCGTTATTAACGACTGATTTGCAATTCTTTTGCGAGATTATGAAGTAGGTTACTTGTTTGATAGAATCCCAGTTATTGCATGCAATGGCACATGTAATACTAACTGACGAGTTCTGTATTGGCACAATGTGTTATCTTCATATGCAATGCATGTGCACGTGAATCCATTGAGTTAATGGCCTTTAACGTACGCACGCAATTGTCAATTTAAGTTACAATTAATGAAGTACACTGTGTTGGAAAAGTCAACTGTAAGTGGCAATATTAGTGTCAGAGCAACACATACTAAAAAAGTGAATTTTCTCTTTAATGTGCACTTGAATACCAACACATACTAATCTTTGACTAAGTCCAAACTGCACTTTATTGAAAGTCCTATTAAATCAATTCCTTTTGCCATTGGCATTAAGCATTAAATAATTTTTATCTTTAACCAAATCTACTCCTACACTAATATTTTAAGGTCTTTATTGAAAGTCCTACTCCAACTGAAAAATATTCAAGGTATTTCTGGTAAACAAATTTATTTTCATATTTGAACCCTTGAACTCATTTTCATTTCTCACTTCAAATTCGATATGAAATCTTCAACACAATCTACTCCGACCGACATTGTTGAAAGATGTCCCTATCTATTTATTGAAAGGTCTTTTAACATCTTGTCCTTTTCCATTCTGAATAGACAATGTAGATATTCATAATTAGATCCAAATCTACACCGACAAATAATTTTGATCCTCTACAGTCTCAAAATTTATTGAACCTTTTTACAGCTCATCTAACACATATGAGAATTAAGTATCGATATGAAGTATCCCACCAACTCTACTCGTAGCGTCTTTATTTAAATATGTCACTGTCTATGGACTGAAATGACTTTTACTTTTAACATCTGAAGTTGAAATATATTATGAATATGAAATGAAGATATTCAAATGTATATCCAAATCTACTCTGACACTCAATTTTGATCATATACAGTATCAATATTTATTGAACTATTTGACACCTCATCTAACACATTTGACAGTTCATTATCGATATGAAGTCACCCACCAAATCTACTCCCACCAAATCTACTCGATATGAAAGTACTTTTAACACCACCACGTATCAAAATCTTCTAAAGGAGAATATGAATAGAAGATTTTTTTTTATTAAAATATATCTACACCTACAATCATTTATGAAGGTGAAATGATGAATATTTGAAAATTCATTTTAGACATATTAATGCACTTGTTAAACTACAGTTAATGCATTCAACTACCTAATTTGGGATGTATTGCAAAATGTTGGCTATAAGTAGGAACTCATTTGTTGCTACTTCTTTGTCAATTTTTACTCGTACTACTAAAAACTTACAGTCGTTTTTTGTAATTCTTACTGATACTACTAAACACTTTTACAACGAGCCGTGTTAAGAATACCTATGTCGGGTTCACCTAAGTCTTCCGATGGTCGATCCGCCAAAAGACAGAAAATTGAGCCAAATGATACAACGGTATATGTACATAAACATCGTCTTTGCAACTCCATAACTAAGTTGACAGTATATTCGGTTACATGCATGTTTGTATGGGAAAGTCATTTAAGACCTAGAATATGTTTCTTTCAATGCCAAAAGTATGTTTAATGAAAGTTATATTTATGTCCAAAAAATAGTTAGAATATTGTGCTTTGCATGGTTGCATGCACGTAAATGACGAATAAGCATAGAGTCGTTTGCATGTTTAATAAAATTTATATTTAATATATATTTTAAATATATAGCTAATATTTTATGTCATTTTAGGAGGGAGAACTTCGACAATTGCTTGAAGAAAAAGACAAACTTATCGAGGAGCTGGAGAATAAGTTAGACGCTTCAGAAAACTCGCTAGTGGCTTCAGTTATGGATAAGCACAGAGTTCAGGTTCAGTTGGAGCGCGAAAAAAATGCCCGCGCTCTTCTATATAAAGAGGTTCATGAAGCTGTAGAGTCTTTAACGAATATTTGCGGAACTGAATCTGATGTCGATTCACAGAAAGATGATTCAGATGATGACAATGGCGGAGATATTGGCGCTGAATTCGCTCCGGACACTGACGAAGAATGTAGCGAGGAAATTTGAACGTTTGCGCAATCATCATGTTGGGTTAACTTATATAATGATACCGTCGTAATAGATGCACGAAAAGTCTCCTGTGACTTTTTAATAGTTTATATTTAAAATCACGTACTTTTTTGTTTTCTTTTTTACTAATAGTCACAATCAGTGAACTTATCTTTTTGCTAATTTCCAACTTTTTGTGGGATTACTTTATGTATTTTTTTGCAAACCTCAAATCCTCGCTAGTGGAATGTAAAGTTAATTCTATGAAGTAAGATTACTATAAATTTGCGTACCTATATATCGGAAAATTACTTACTCGTTTGTGTCTATATATTTTAATCATAACAACCTAATATTAAAATTAAATTGTTCAAAAACACACCAAATATAACATATAGAAATAACAAAAAATATTATAATTAAGTTATGATAGTTCATTTAGGTGGAGTAGCATGGGCTACATTTCTATCGTCTACATTCAGATCCTTAGCTTTTACCGAAGTAGTAGCAGAAGTAGTAGCAGCATCCTTATCTAGAACAACATCCTCAGCGTCATTTTCATTACCTTCGGTGGGTGGGGAAGGGTAACCGAACTCTGTCCAATACTCAGGAGGTATCGGAGGGAAAGGTGTTGCACGGAACCTCTCAGCCATCTGTGTCATTCTGTCTTGCTGAATAAGTTGCATATTCCACTGAAATTCTTGACGCCGCAAAATACGCCGAATATGGCCATCCAAAGTCTGCATATCATTGTATACTCTACCCTCAAAAATTTTAATTCTTTCCTCATGAGAATTCAACTGAGATTGAATGGCACGCAACATATCAACAATAGTAGGGTCAGACGGTGCTGTCTGAGTATGCAAAGTCTGCAAGTCATTGTAAACTGATGTCTCAAATTTTTTCATTCTCTCCTCATGTGAATTTAACTGAGCTTGGATGGCATGCAACGTATCCATAATAGGAGGCTCAAACGGTGCTGCCTGCGGTGCACTGGTAGATGATGTATGACGGTGTGAGACCCCAAAATTTTGAATAGTAAATTTTCTAATAGTAAAT
>JAESVK010080606.1:0-11261 GCA_017140935.1 Hamamelis virginiana | reverse complement strand
CAAAAATTGTTTTGATAAAATTCCCTAGCCATCTCTTCTCTCTCTCTCATCTCTTGGAGCTTGCAACTAGTGTGGATCAATCTTGGAGGCCTTCATCTACTTGGGGCTGCACTACAATCATTTAATTCTACTCTTAAGGCTATCAATGTAAGTTGTTTACATTCATTTAAGTTTTAATTACATAGCTTATACAATCATCATGTGATCTTGGTTCACATTCCATGGAAAATTTTTTATTCCGCACATTTCTATGGGATTCTTTCAAAAGAAGGGGATGATTTCCCTTATTTTGGTTTCCCCGAGCCCATTTACCTTGAAGATCAGAAAGCTAGAGTTCCTAGGTTTGAAATCTTCTTCAACACTCCACTACCTCTCTCTCCAATTACCATCATAGCCGAAGAGCATACAGAGATTGACTGGGTCGACCATATCGATGAAGTCGCCATAGGGGCTATGTTCAAAGAGATCGCCTGGAAGAGCATGTTCATGAACCCAATCCTATCCACCTCATTGAAGATACCACTAGTCCATTGACCAACTGGAGCCTTGAGTACGAGCCTCGAGTTGAAGACTCAGTCGCGGAAGATTCACTCCCATCAGATGATAGCTTGTAGGATTTCTATGCTTTCTTTCCATAGGGTTGTAGAATACGACTTTCTTTTTTCTTTTTTTTTTCAATAAAATCATCCCTCCTTTATTAAGAGGCGAATGATAGTTTAGTTTTTGTTATCCCTCTTTCTTCATGATTAATAAAGTATTCATTTTTCTTCATTCTTTGCATTTGCAGCTTATCCCTTCTATCTTCTATTAGTGTATATGGCATGATTATAGATCTTAGAGAGGATGTTCCCCCTGAGTTTGAACAACGAAGGGAAGTGGAACATGCTCGACCTAATATGGATGAATTAATATCAGTTAATTTAAGATTCGATGAATCGCCTAAGATAATTAACATTGGGGCAACTTTGTCACCACAAGAACAAGAAAAATTAGTAGGATTGTTAAGAGAAAATATAGAAGTATTTGCATGGTCGTACAAGGATATGCCAGGAATAGACACCGACATAGTACAACACTTTATCCCTACTAATTCGGGGGTTAAGCCAGTTAAGCAGAAGTTGAGGAGAATGAAGCCGGAGTGGGCACTGAAAATCAAGGATGAAGTAGTGAAGCAGATGAACGCTGGATTTCTCCAAGTAGTAGAATACCCCGAGTGGTTAGCTAACATTGTGCTGGTGCCTAAGAAGGACAGGAAGGTTATAATGTGCGTAGACTTCCGGGATTTAAACAAGGCGTGCCCTAAAGATGATTTTCCGTTGCCACACATAGATATCCTGGTGGATAATACCGCCGGTCATGCTCTATTATCCTTCATGGACGGGTTATCGGGCTATAATCAGATAAAGATGGCCCCTCTAGATATGGAGAAAACCGCCTTCATCACTCAATGGGGGACCTTCTGTTATCGAGTCATGTCTTTTGGCCTAAAGAACGCTGGTTCTACCTATCATAGAATGGCAACCACTTTATTACATGATATGATTCATAAGGAAGTGGAGGTGTATGTAGATGATATGATCGTGAAGTCTAAGGATTGAGAAGGCCATTTTGAGGCCCTAGGCAAGTTCCTTCATAGAATTAAGCAATATAACCTAAGATTGAATCCCCAAAAGTGGGCCTTCGGAGTAACTGCGGGGAAGTTGCTGGGATTTATGATCACTCAGAAAGGAATAGAGGTTGACCCGGGAAAGATTAAAGCCATCACGGAGATGCAACCACCAAAGACAGAAAAAGAGATTCGAGGATTCTTAGGCAAATTTCAGTTTATCAGTCGATTTATAGCACAACTGACCATGATTTGTGAGCCTATCTTTAAGCTTCTTAAGAATGATGTGCCCACAAAATGGAATGACGCATGCCAAGAAGCCTTTGAAACCATCAAGAGGTATTTGAGTAACCCACCAATATTAGTTCTCCCGCGGCAAGGTGAGCTATTGCTACTTTATCTAGCACTCACTGAAACTGCGATGGGAGCTATGTTAGCTCAGTATCTACCAGAATCTCGAAAGGAGACTGCGGTGTACTATTTGAGTAAAAAGATGACCGATTATGAGGTTAAGTATGACGCATTAGAGAAGACATGTGTGACATTGGTGTGGGTAACCCAAAAGCTCCGCCATTACATGCTGTCTTTTCAAGTGCAACTCATTAGTCGCATGGATCGCCTGAAGTACTTATTGGAGAAGCCAGTATTATCCTATAGGACAGCCAGTTGGTTATTACTATTATCAGAGTTCGACATTCAATATGTGGTGCAGAAATCAGTGAAAGGGAGAGCGGTGGCAGAGTTTCTAGCAGAGCATCCGTCGTCAGTAGAAGTAGAAAAACCGTCTGAGTACCATTTCCCCGACGAAGAGATTCTAGAAGTAAGTAAGGAGCCTTGGAAAGTTTTCTTTGATGGGGCTCATAATAAGAGAGGATGTGGAATAGGCGTGTTGTTAGTCACACCGGAGAATAACTCGATACCATTATCTGTCAGGTTATCCTTCGATGCCACTAATAATATAACCGAATATGAAGCCTGTATTCTTGCAATGGAAGCTGCCTTGGAGTTGGGTGTGAAAGAATTAGAAGTATATGGAGATTCTGCCTTAATCATATGTCAGACTAAAGGAGAATGGAAGACTCGAGATAAGAAATTATTACCCTACCATGAATATTTAGAGGCCTTGGTGAAACAGTTCCGTTGAATTTACTTCTTTTATCTATCTAGATTAAAGAATAAATTTGCGGATGCCTTAGCCACTCTAGCATCCATGGTAGATATCCCTAAAGATGAAGGTGTAAATCTTCTCATCATTGAGTCACGGGAAGAGCCAGCCAACTGTTGTGTTATACAAGAAGGAGAGTCGAATGATGGAAAGCCATGGTACTATGACATCCAACAGTTTGTAGAAAAAGGAGTATATCCGAAAGAGGCATCATCCGTAGACAGAAAGAGCATAAGAAGGTTAGCCAGCCAGTATATTTTGTATGGGGGAAGCTGTACCAGAGATCACACGATGGAGTGCATCTGTTGTGCGTCAATGAACAAGAAGCGGAAAGGATAGTATTGGAAGTACATGAAGGGGCTGGGGCTCTGTATATGAATGGATACATGCTACCTAAGAAGATCGTGAGACTAGGGTATTATTGGTCAACTATGGAGAGGGATTGCCATCTACATGTCAAGAAGTATCATAAATGTCAAGTGTTTGCAAGTGGAAAGCATCAACCTTCGATGCCACTCACTACCATGTCTTCGCCATGGCCATTTGCGACATGGGGCATTGACATCATTGGCAAGGTAACCCCCGCAGCATCAAATGGACACGAGTACATCCTGGTTGCCATAGATTATTTCACCAAGTGGGTAGAAGCTGCATCCTACAAGACAGTGAATGCCAAGCAAGTAGCAAGGTTCATACAGAATAATATCATCTACCGGTATGGAGTGCCTCACGAGTTCATCTCTGACAATGGACAACATTTCCGAAAAGAAACCGAAGCGCTCTTACAAAAGTATAGTATCAAGCATCACCGCTCATCTCCCTATAGACCACAGACAAGTGGGGCTATTGAGGCAGTGAATAAGAATCTCAAATCGATATTAAAAAAGACCACCGAGACTTACAATGACTGGCATGAGAAATTACCATTAACACTGTGGGGATATCGTACTTCCATTAAATCATCGACCGGGGCTACACCTTTTTCACTCGTATATGGAATGGAAGCTGTATTGCCTATAGTTAGAGGTCCTGTCGTTAAGAATTGCCATGGTAAGTCATCTGGCGGAGGTAGAATGGGTAAGGAACCGGTATGAAGAGTTAGCTCTACTAGATGAAAGGCGATTGAGGGCACTTTACCACATTCAGGGGTATCAAAGAAGAATAACCAAGGCGTTTCGCAAAAAAGTGAAGCACAGAGGTTTGAAGAAAGGGAATTTAGTACTAAAGGAGATTCGAGCACCGATCCACGACCCGCGAGGAAAGTTCAAGTCCACATGGGTAGGCCTTTACATCATCAGAGAAATACTGTCAGGCGGAGCCGTAAAGATTGCAGACATTGATGGGAATGAATTCTCTCAACCTACCAATTTGGATCAATTGAAGAAGTACCACATATAAAAAAATAATAATAAAAAAAATCAAGCTCGCTAAGTAGAAAACCTAAAAAGGCTGCTTAGGCAAAAGTTAGAGCAAGTAAAAATAAATAATAATAAAAAAAAGTGGACATCTTCAATTTGATTCATGAACTACGAAGACTTGATTCCCCAAATATCACCAAGAGTTAAGGAAAAATGAGAAGAGAATGCATGAAGGACGGGGATACTTAGGCAGCCCATAAAGTTACCTTGGGTACGGTCTATTTCTTGTTAAAACATCAAGAGTTTGGTTCATTTGTAATTATTAAGGGATATCTGTTGAGATTTTAATAAAATTGATATTTATTCATCCATAAAGGGTAGAAACCTTTTGAAAGATTTATTACATGCCATGTGTATCCATAATTCCTACTTTCTTCAAATCTTACATTATTTAGAAAAAAGAAAAAAAAAATAACAGAAAAAAAAATCCCTAATCTACTCTAAGTCCTTCTCGCTCTGCGGGCTTGGGCTTCATTCTCATTTCCCTCATTTCTCTTAGTTGTCCTAACTTGTAACGCATCTGGTGGAAGTGACGAACAAGCCGACTGAGCTGTAACTCGAGAATCATAAATGAGGCTTCGAACCTTATCCTTCATAGCCTGCACCTTTGAACCCAAGTCTTGTTTAAGCCAAGCCCGATACTCCCCATCAAGCCTAAAAGGCCCATTATAATCCCCTACCTGACTCAAACATAAGCCCGAAGCCCATTTCTTCACAGCCCAAGATACCAAAGAAGGAGTAGCCGCCTCTATCCCATGAATATGCCCTTTGATAGGGAGATTGATTTGAGCACGACCCATCTGGCGAAGTACACGAGAAGCCCAGTAAAACGATGTATGCTTTAAGCCCATAAGCTTCACCTGACAACATCCCGAAGTGTGTAGTATATACTCTTCACCACAGTCCCATATAGCCACATGCCACTGAATATCTCTCCAAGTCAGAGAAGAGAAGAAGATGATCATGTCCTGAATCGAGCGATGCTAAAGAAACAAAAGCTTACGCGAACAATAATTATGGGACAAGTGTTTTGGCCCATCAAGAGGAGTGATCAGCTTGAGTCTTTCAACCAACCACATCTGAAGGAGAATGGGGCTACTCCTAATGCAAGAAGCAGAGTTGGAGTGGAAGTGGTCAAGCCCGTTTAGAGTCTCAGCTAGCACCAGGGCAATGATGTTATGAGACTTCGACAATGGCAGAATGAGCTCACATATTTCAATGGGTACGAAAGTGGTTCCATTCGAAACAAGAAAACAACCCACTATGCATAGGGCAAGTGCATACTGGGTAGGCCTATGAAGAGCTAGTGATTTTCCCCCTTCCCTCAGGAAAAATAAAGCTAGTTTGAGAAGATCAATGGAGTTTTCATGGATATATGAAGAAGCTTCTCTAGGCGAATGTTCAAAAAGAAAAGAAAAGGTTTGGAAGTAACCTCGACGAATAGTAGGAAAAATGAAAAGGCCATTAGCAGAGATATTCATCAAAGCACAGAACTCCTCAAATAAATGACATACCTCTTCACAGTTAAAGCAAAATACATGAAGATCAGAGTCCCAGAAGTGGATCACAGAGTTGAGAAGCTTGTCTTCAAGCTTCACATGGCAGAGAAAGAACCATGAAGTCAAGCCAAACCGTACAAATACCTTCTTGTCTTCTGCCCGTATTCTTGCTACGAATAGGTTGATGATCAACTTGAGAGCTTCCATTGTGTTTAATGTGATGAAAGTGAGCATAGAGGTGTGTTTTTATAGCTTTTTGGCAAAAGAAATCGAGTTAAAGGCGAAGTAGGACACTCAAAAAGTCAAAAAATGTCAAAATACTCGAAAATTTGAAATTAGGGTCGGTGACCATCCCACTAAGGACGGCCAACCATCCCCTAGGGACGGCCAACCATCCATGGAGGGATGGTCATCCATCCCTGATCCCAAATTTTGCCTAATTTTGACTTTTTCGAGACTTTTCGACACCCGGTTTGACTTTTCGCTCAATTTTCGTCAGTTTTGACCTATATTCAGGTTAAAATTGAACCAAAAAAGCAATTGAAACATATTTGTATTCTCATTAGGATATAATTACATGCCAAATCAGGGTTTTTAGTACATACATAGAGAAAAAGCTACATAGAAAACTCTAAACAGGCCTCCTATAGGCCTAATAGTACAAAATCATCTCCGTCGGGATGATTTCCTCGTTCCCCGTGAACCCGACGCTTCGTGATCCCCTCTCGATCCATGGAGCTCCTGTGAAGGCTGGCTCGAAGCTTGCAAACCCAAAGCTTAGGTGAGATTGGTGAAGAATGAAATCATCGGTGATCGAAAGAGTAGAAAGAGTGTTACCTGTGTAGCTATATTCGCATTATGTGCATCAATATTCATTCTTTGAAGTTCTCTAGTCAATGATGCACTATATGCCAACCACTCCTCAGCGTATGATACAGCCACTTGAAAGGTCAGAAGATTCAAAATGTTAGGAGAGAGAGCTACATATGACGAAGGGTGAAAATAAGATGATTACCGAAGTATAAGAAGGATCAATATGTAGGTATTCATTATAAGGCACTCGAGTGATTGGTCTTTGAACAAAGCTGCCATCCTCAATGACTTGCACCTGCCAAGGAACAGGTGGCAAAGAAGGAGCAAAGGATGAAGGCTCGCCCTCATTAGGAGCCGCAGTAGCTGTAGGATGGGAAGCATGCCCTCGGGTTCGATGACCCTGCCAAAGAAAGAGATATAAGGAATAATATATGAGAAAAGAGGTAAAGCAATCAAGAGAAATTTCAATACCTCAGTAGGTGGAAACCCTGATACTAATGGACGCATCAGATAATGCTGACAGAATGTGCGATAATCCTTATGCGGACGATGGAAAGCATCCGCAAATACACCAACCATAGCGTCTGCTAAGGCATGGTCTGTCAATTTATTAGCATGCCTCATAGAGGAAGGAGGTGCATGAGGCACACGAGCAACTGAATAAGCCCCACAAAGTTTAGCACGCACTCTTTCTCCAAGGTACCAATACCTGCCAGAAGGCTCCTTGAATAGAATCCTCTTATGGGACATCTCAACTACAAAATTAAGTTGAACATGCATGGTACCCCTCCAGTGGCGCCAAGGACTCCACCTCACCTGAAGACAAGGTATATTAGAGAAAGTTTGAGCATTGAAAAAAGAAAACATAAATGAAGATGGTTACCTTGTTAAATCGCAACCCTGCAAGAAAAGCACGACTATAAGCATAATCATGCCTATGGGCAATGGCATTCACTCGCCGATCTGGGGCATATCGAGCTAGGGTTGGCCAGGAAAAGTCATTAGCAATTAGCGTAAGGCTATTCAGGTTGAGATACTAAGGAGCCCATACCTGTAAAATATGTGCATTGTCAGAAGATAAGTAAAGGGAAGTTTATGATATTTTCTTAAAATAAGTGAGTATACCTCCCAGACTAATCCCATGCCTCCAAAGTCGTTGCATACTCCTCAAGACCGACAGCATATGGTCCTATACATGGTCGCCAAGGCAGCGCCACCCCAGTCATACTGAGAAATAGTATCAATATCTTCCAAACTAGCAAGAAGGCCTAGAGGGACCAAATCAGCGGTGCCTGTAAAAAGAGTACACAAAAGCAGGTACAAAAGGAAAGCCCGCACGATGTGATCAGGATCTCCCCCTTCAGGCATATTGCTAAATGTGTTAAAGAGAGTATTTCGGCGAACTGACTTCTTCACGATCTCCATATCAGCTGCCCCAAGATAGGTATCTAAGTAAGTCAAGTTCTTACTCGCACCATCATAGAAATCCAAAGGGCGACCCCCAATGGAAAGTCCTGTGATCATAGTAAAGTTAAGAGGAGTCATAGTCATCTCCCCAAACTCAAAATGGAACGTGTTGGTGGTGTCCCACCAGAGCTCAGATAAGGCTAGGAGGGCCTGTCTATCCATAGTATCGACCTAAAGTGAGTCAGTGAAGTCTCCAAAACCGATCCTTCAAATAGTAGCCTTAACATGTGGTTGGAGAGTATCCATTTTCGCCCACCATCCAATAATGCCCTGTAAAGAAGATCGAGTCATGATATCGAACTCTGGCTTTGAAAATAAAGATTAATGGATTAGAGGTATAGAGATAAGTTATGCTAATTCTTTGAATCAAAGATACAAAATTATCTCACAAAAAGGCACATTTTCAAAAATGTTCAAAATTTTATGGTTTGTCAATTGTGAGTTATTTTATGTACCAACAATTTATTTTCAAAAAATATACCATAATTCATTATTGGTATTTTTAATTCTATATCAAGAATTAGCATAATTTATTTAAAATGCCGTATGACTTCTTTTCATGAAAATTGAATTGGAAATGAAAATCCTAAGAGAATAGAATTTTGAAAATCATGAAATAGATACTTAGCATGAGTTTTGAAATAAAATTATTTAAAAGTCATGAAAATGACACTTTAAGCAATAGTGTTTTGAAAAAAAAAAAAAAAAGCTAAGTCTTAATTCATGAAAATTTTTGATATGTGCATTACTTCAAGTATTTTGGAAACTTATCATGATATGATTTGAAAAAGCATGATATGATAAATTGATTTGAAAAATTAGAAATTGCCTCCTTTTAGGCATTTTAACAAACACCTAGTGTGCACATTTTTGAAAATGATTGTGAAAACTTGTCATGAAGTTTTTGAAAGTATCCAAATGTTGTTTGAAACATATTTGAATCATGGCATGAGAAATAAAAAAAAAAAAAAAAAAATCAAACTCTAGTCTCTTGGGAATTTGGTGGGCAACATATCAAGCTTGCAAAGCTAGTGAAATGGGGCCCCCAAGCTTTGCCAAATACAAGTCATCAAACAATATCCAAAGATCAATATTGAAGCATCTAGACATCAATGATTCAATGAAAGAGCATAAAAAGTAAGCTTACCTCTTGTATAGTGTGGATGTGAGAGAAATGATCATGGGGCTCCAATAACAAGCTTGTGTTGTTGGGATCATGTGAGGGTGCTTTGTAACTCTTCATCTTCATGTATGGATACTTTGATTCATACCTATTTGCCATAGTATAGGTAATGGATAAGCTTGAGAAAATGGATATGGTTATATGTGTATTTGGGTTTTGAATCCCCAAATTGAAATGCAATGATGAAATCTTAGGTTTTTGATTCACAAATTGAGGTGAGTAACAACACTAGAGGTGTTTGGAGTTTGATTTGGATGAAATGAAATCAAGAAGGATGAATTTTGAGAGAAAATGAGAAATTCTAGAGAGAGAAAGTGCCAAATTGGGTAAAATTTGAAGTAATATGCAAATAGGTGTCAAAACACCTAAATAGAGGATGATGGCTCGGGTGGTCGTCCACCTTGGACGGTTGGCCATCCTTGGTTGGATGGCCATCCATTCTTGATGCCCAATTTTGACTTTTTGTGGGCTTTTGAAGCCCATTAGGCCCAATTTTGACTTTCTTTGGCCTATTTTGATCAATTTTGACTCATTTCCTTTCAATTTTTGATTTAGGAAAGTGCATTAGATCGAGATTGAATGATATTTGATGTGTGAATAAAAAATGAAGAAGAATTGGTGCATACAAAGATGAGATTGTAAATAGAGAAGTTCACATAAAATGATGAATTTTTGGTTGAAAACCATGAGATATAGAAATGAATAAGTAAACAATCATGAAATGATTATGAATACATTTGATATGGTAAGCTTGTGACACCCATGAAGGGGATTGTAAAGGTGAGTAAGCCCATGAAGGGTGGCTAATGAGAAAAGCTCATTTTAGAAGCCCAAATTTATAAGATTTTGTGAAATGCATGAAGTATTAATGAAGTATACATGAAATGTATATAAGAATGATATCAAGTAATGTGGATGATGTTAATATATGATATGATGATTAGAAATAAAATTTCCAAAAGGATTGAAAATCCTTGAGATAACAAGAAATGCAATTTCTAGAGTAAGTCGAAGACTCCCAAGTTTTAAGATAATTGGAAATGAAATTTCCAAAAGGATTGAAAATCCTTGAAATGACTAGAAATGAAATTTCTAGAAATGAGTCGAAGACTCTCATGTTTTAAAATGAGTGGAAATGAAATTTCCAAAAGGATTGAAAATCCTTGAGATAACTAGAAATGAAATTTCTAGAAATGAGTCGAAGACTCTCAAGTTTTAAGATAATTGGAAATGAAATTTCCAAAAGGATCGAAAATCCTTGAGATAACTAGAAATGAAATTTCTAGAAGTGAGTCGGAGACTCCCAAGTTTTAAGATATTGGGAAATGAAATTTCCAAAAGGATTGAAAATCCTTGAGCTAACTAGAGATGAAATTTCTAGGGCGAGTTAATTGGAAATGAAATTTCCAAAAGAATTGAAAATCCTTGAGATAACTAGAAGTGAGACTTCTAGAAAGAGATAATTTAAAGCGAAGCTTTCAAGATAATTTTTGGTTCAATTATCCCTCTTTTATCATGGCAAAAATGGGATGTCATTTTATTTCGTTGATATTCACTGGCGAAGCCATGAACATCAAAGAGGGGCTTCTGTAGACATCCATTTTTGACCATGAGTATGGTCATGAATGGTTGCATGTGATTAAAGGTAAAATAGGGTATTAAAACCCTAAGTTCCCAGTTTTACCCTTTATGGGTAGTTAGTTAGAGGTCATTATATCATGTAGGTTTTTAGGTCAGATTGAGTTTATTATTTTTGCATTAGGTTTTTAGAGAGTCTAGGAACATCCCTGCAAAATTCCATGGCATTCTGAGCCAAGCTTGATAGAAAATAAGGCCTTTTGTGACTTGAAGGGCAGTACTGTCCTTTGAATCACAAAAGCCCTGAATGATTGTCGATCTTGTCTCGAATGAACTCGAGGCTTTGGCATAGGTATGTAAAGTGTGTTTGGTAGCTAAGTTGATCAGTGGCAAGGTCTATGGAGCCTTCTGGCTCATGTTTGGCTCTTAAGGCTCAAAAGGCCCTTTTAAGCCCAGATTAGGGTTTCGACTGAAAACAACCAAGATTCGATCTTTTTATCAAACCAAAGCCTTCAAAGGCTTCAAAACACTT
>JAESVK010080581.1:0-20748 GCA_017140935.1 Hamamelis virginiana | reverse complement strand
AAAACTTTTGAGAGTTTTCAACTCAACCTAGAAATTTCATTTCTAGTCGTCTCAAGGATTTTCAATCCTTTTGGAAATTTCATTTCCAATCATCATATCATATCTTAACATCATCGGTGTCATTGTTATATACATTTCATGTATATTTCACCAATAACTCATGGTCTCAAGGTTTTGGGCCTCGAAAAATGGGCTTTTCTCATTAGCCCTTCCCTTCATGGGTTCAGTCACCTTTATAATCTCCTTTATGGGTTTTATAATCTCATCATATCAAATATACTCATAATCATTTCATGATTACAAACTTGTTTACACATTCTTTTCACTCATTCATTTCTAAATCTCATGATTTTCAACCAAAAACTCATCATTTTATGTGAACTTCTCTATTCACAACCACTCAAATCTCATCTTGGCAAGCACCAAATCTTCTTTATTTCTCATCAACTCATCAAATATCATTCGATCTCAATCAAATGTATTTTCCCAAATCAAATTTTGAAAGAAAATGAGTCAAAATTGATCAAAATAGGCCAAAATAGTCAAAATTGGGCCTAATGGGCTTCAAAAGTGTGATAACCAAAAATTTTAAAGTTATATTTTATAAAATTTCATTAAAGTTGGGGTGTTTTCATAAAGAAAGTTTAAATTTTTGCAAAAAAAAAAAAATAAAATAAAATAAAATAAAATAAAAAAAAATGAAAGTCCCTAGCTTTTAAAACCGTGGGCTGCCTTACTTTAAAACCCATTCTTTTGTTTTGGCACTTAAGCCATTTGAAAGAGAAAACCGAGAGTGAGAGAGGGTTGAGTGCCGAGAAGGGGCAACCATGAAGGGGAGATGAAGCCACCATGTCTCGTCGGAGCTGCCGCAGAAGTCAGTCGCCGGAGCTGCCGCAGAAGTCAGTCGCCAGAGCTGCCTGAGTACATGCCGGACCTCCACTAGAGTTGCAGGAAATCACCTTTTTGGATTTTGAGGTTAGTCCAGCTTGTATTTTCTTATTCTTCTTTATCTTCTTCCCTTTGATTTTATTTTTTTGGGTCCATGCATGGCTGTGGATTTGTTTTCTAAGCTGAAGAAGAGTCCATGATGTTTTATTTGGGGATTTGATGAAATGATTTTAGTTTGATTTTAACATGCACGCAAAATGGGTTTGGGTTTTATGGTAAATTAGTTTCGGCTAGGGTGTTTTGTGGTTTGATCTCAGATGAGGAAATGGAATTGGAGAGTTTGGGAATTTCATGTGACGAAACAGACTTGTATGGGGTTTAGATTTTGGGATTTTCGGCCATTCATATCAACCTCTGTAATTTGTATTTCATTTTGAATATGATGAACATATCAAAACTGTTTTCTTTTTCTAATACTTGCCTGTGGTTTATTTTGGGTTTAAAAATTGGTCTGTGTTGATGGATGAAGCCGTGAGCAGCAGCCATGAAAGCTCGGTTTTGAGCTTTGGTTTGGGGTTTTTCAGTATATTCAAATATTCTGACTTATGATTTAAGAATTATGGGTTTGATCCTCCTTTTCTTTCAAATAACATTGAATGTAAAACCCCTGTTTTTGAGCATGTATTTTGGGTTGTATATGTCAAAGTTTCTTGGTGTTAAGCTTCACTTTTAAAATCTGAGTTTGGGCATTTTGAAAATGGGTTTGTAAATATATGAGACATGCATGAAAATATAAATGAATTATTTGTATGATTTAAACCTTGGACCGTTAAATCATGGTGAGATTTATTTCAAAACAGATTTTAAATGGTAATCCATATGTTTTTGGGTTTTGCATATGTCGGATCCGCGACTGTGGCGATGTACCTGAGTCTAGATCAAACACACATGGGGGCTGGTTTTAAGGTTTTGAAGCTAAAAGATTTTGTATGTGAAGCCCCTGTTTTGAATATACAATTTGAGTTTGAGCAAAGTCTAAAATATTTGTATCGTATGGTTCATTTTGAGTTTAATATCTAGATCAAGTTTGAATTGAGTATGCATGTGGTGATTTAGCTATTAGAATGGTTTATTTTCAATTTACTAGTGGCTGGGTTGAGGTTGATGGCTCACGTGGTGAGTTTGTTTCAATGTTTGATTTTTTTTTAAACTTATTTTCATATCAGTGTTAAACTATACCTTATGGGGTGTTTACTTGAGTTTCAAAATCCCATTTTGAGCTTTAAAGAGATTGGATTGAAGGTGACCATAGACACCAGCCATGGCAGCTCCCTGTGTGAGCTTTAATATGGGTTTGAAACTGAATCAAGGTTTTAAATAAATGATGTAAGGTTTTAAAATGATGATTTAATGTTTATTTGCTTTTTGAATAAGATTAAAGGGATTTGAAATCACTTGTATGTAGATTTTTCAAGGCACTTGAGTTTTGATTTTTGTGTTTGCTGTCCAAGGATGAAACCGTGGGTTTCATGACCTTCCTGAGATTTAAAACCATGCTAGACTTGTGTATAAAGTTGATAAATAATGGATTTATTATAGTGAAGTGGTTTGAGAATGAATTTAAGGTTTTAGAAGATTTATTCATACTTGGGTTGAAGGATAATATCTGTTGCGGGTTATTTTCTTGTGGAGGGGATGACCATTTCCGATAATGGCATAAGGCATTATCGGTAATGGCTGTCTTCATAGGCACCAGAAGGTTTCCATTACTGATAATGCTTTCTACCATTATCGGTAATGGGACTTAATGCTTGTTTTCTTCTTCGATTTTCCTTTTGTCATAACTTTTGCATATGAACTCCGTTTTCGACGTTCTTCATATGCACGGAAAGCTAATGAAGTCTAGTCTTTATATTTTATGGTCTTGAGGTCAAATTATTTTTGGAGAGAGAATTATTTTGGTAATACCAGGTTTGCCCCTCGCGTGTGCACTTTGTCTTCTTTGGCCTGTTTCTTCCTTTTTACTTTTTCTTTTGGCCATGGAATTCAATGTGTGGTAGCTTGACACACTTGGGAGCATGTCTTGGAAGTTTTGAGTCTTTTGTTGTGGCATTTTGGGGTTTTGACCCATAGGGTTGCGAGTGAGCAGTTTTGAGAGTCGTACTGCTTTACTTTGAAGCTGTGGATGCTTGTGCTTTCTTTTGATCCTTCTTGCTTGCATTATTGTCTGTTTCTCAGATTTGATTTGGGTCCTTTGGAGGACCACTTGCATTGGTGCATAAGCATTGCATTGGGAAGGCTCGTGGAGCCGCAAAGGGTTGGAAATACCGTTGCATTGAGGTAGGGATGAGTAACTTCTTACTGTAATGATAATATATCTGTTTTACAACTGTTTTTGAGAACTACATGAACATAGATGTTAAACACATTTGAGAATGGTATAACTTACAAATGTTTGAGAACCTTACGGATTTTTAGCTTGTCAAATAGATACATGGAATATACTGGTTTAAGAACTATCAAATTGTGTGGCATGCTTATGAAATGAAAACTAAGGCACATGAATGAAATGTTTTGAGACCTTGTTTGTATTTCCCGGCAAGCTTCTTAGAATTGGGCATGATGTGGATATAAAACTAGGGAACAGGCTTTCCAAATGTATGTTTTATGGAGACACTTGATAAGGGCATATAGTAATAACTGTTTATATCTACACAATATAAATACTTGGTCTAAAGCTCATATGCCTGATCTTCTAGATATATCTATATAAAAGAAAGTTGTTGAGATTTTCTTACAACTGTTCCCTTGACTTTTGGGTTGGATTGAATATTTTGAAATGGGAATCAGCCAGGGTACAAAAGCGAATATATGTATATATATATGTATTTGAATATGAAGTGTCTTGAGGATTATTTTGTATATAAGATGATGGCATATGGTTTATCTATTTCACTCCTGTTTTTGGATAATGGTTTTGATTGTCTTGAAATAACACTCGATACTTTAATATATGCCACATGTTATAACTTTACCTGCTGGCTTTGGAAATTGGTTTAAAAGTACATTCTTATTGCTTCTCTTGCCCATTTGAAAATGATTTATATTATCGTGCTGTTATGCATGGTTTGGGCTCGGTTGGTATACAGGGAGACTATTTGAGGGCCCATGGTCCTGGGTGGAGCCTTAGTGCGGACCCGAAGTATATAGCCCCGTAGTGGCTCGACAGTTGGCCATGTGTTTTAGGCAACTGGTCGGTTATCCTCGAGAGGTCAGACCCCGTAGTGGTCGGTTTCGGCTGTCGTTGTGCCGGAGGCTTGTTAGCCTAGAACAACGTCCTGATATACGTTCCGTGAGCCTGGTCTTCGAAATTGATGGGTATTATACTGCATTTATAACTGTTCAAAACCCACACCATTTACGTTATTGAACTTTGGACTGACTATAGAACTACTTGATTTAAGCTTTTCACTGAAAGACCACACAAGTTTATAACTGCGTTATCTACGGTTTTATAAACGTTATA
Organism: Hamamelis virginiana; assembly: GCA_017140935.1. Classification (NCBI taxonomy): domain Eukaryota; kingdom Viridiplantae; phylum Streptophyta; class Magnoliopsida; order Saxifragales; family Hamamelidaceae; genus Hamamelis; species Hamamelis virginiana. The sequence continues at coordinate 16,334 of JAESVK010080581.1, read as the reverse complement.
GAAACTACGTTTATTTAAAATATTCCATGTATCACTGTATTATTGTTATTTGGAGAGGTTATCTTATTCCTACTGAGCAAGTGGAAGCTCACCCCTGCTTTTATGCAGCAGATTACAGGTTGGCTCGGGGTTTGCATACATGTTTTGAGACAAGCCTCTATTCGAGGATTATTAGATGGCTGCATGGTCGATTCTGCATTGGGCCTGCATGTTATTGAGCTGTGTAGTATTTATGTTTTATTGATTTTGGAATTTGCCATTGTTTGTGGTATAACCTACTTGCCAGGGATGTTGGCATTATTATTATTATTTGATTTAATATTATTGTATAAGACGTTCGGGACATTTGTATGAGCATAACATTTCATATAGTTAATTATGCCTATATTTCTTATCTCTCATAAGGATATATGAATGAGCAGGTCAGGTTGTACCTCTATCTTGACACGTGTTGACCTATCCGGAAGGGTCAGTACGATTGTTAGGTTGGGGCGTTACAAAAAGCCCAACAAAAGTCATCAAGAATGGATGACCATCCACTCAAGGATGGCCAACCGTCCAAGGTGGACGGCCACCCGAGCCCCCATTCTTTTATTTAGGTGTTTTGACACCCCTTCATCTATTCATGCCTTCTTTGCCTAATTTGAGACTTTCTCTCTCTAGGATTTTCCAATTTCTCTCAAAATCTATCAATTTTGATTTTATTCCATCTAAATCAAATTCCAAACACCTCTAGAGTTGTTACTCATCTCAATTTGTGAATCAAAAACCTAGGATTTTATCATTGCATTTCAAATTTGGGGATTCAAAACCCAACTACACATACCCATTTTCTCAAGCTCATCTTTTATCTATACTCATGGCAAATAGGTATGAATCAAAGTACCCATATATGAAGATGAAGAGTTACAAAGCACCCTCATATGATCCCAACAACACAAGCTTACTAATGGAGCCTCATGATCATCTCTCTCATATCCATACCTTACAAGAGGTAAGCTTACTTTCCATGCTTTTTCTTTGAATCATTGATGTCTAGATGCTTCAATATTGATATTTGGATATTGTTTGATGACTTGTGTTCATGAACTTTGTATTTGACAAAGCTTGGGAGCCCCATTTTACTAGCTTCATAAGCTTGAAATGTTGCCCACCAAGTGTTTGATAAAATTTCCAAGAGACTAGAATTTGATTTTTTGATTTAAATTTCTCATGTCATGATTCAAATATGTTTCAAACATCATTTGGTTACTTTCAAAAACTTCATGACAAGTTTTCACAACTATTTTAAAAAATGTGCACACTAGGTGTTTGATAAAATGCCTAAAAGGAGGCAATTTTCAATTTTTCAAATCATATCATGCTTTTTCAAATGTTTTCAAAATAATCATATCATGATAAGTTTTTCAAAAGATTTAAGTAATGCACATATCAAAAATTTTTATGAATTAAGACTTAGCTTATTTTTTCAAAACACTATTTACTTAAAGTGCCATTTCCATGGCTTTTAAGTAGTTTTATTTCAAAACTCATGCTAAGTATTTATTTCATGATCTTCAAAATTCTATTCTCTTAGGATTTTCATTTCCAATTCAATTTTCATGAAAAGAAGTCATATGGCATTTTAAATGAATTATGCTAATTCTTGATGTAAAACTGAAAATACCAAAATTAACTACATTAATAATGGTATATATATATATATTATTTTTTTTTTTGAATAACTCACAATTGATAAACCATTTGAGAAATAAAATTTGAACATTTTTTTGAAAATGTGCCATTTTGTGAGTTAATTTTGTATTCTTGATTTTTAAGAATTAGCATAACTTATCTTTATACCTCTAATCCATTAATCTTTATCTTTGCAGCCAGAGTTCGACATCAGGACTCGATCATCTCTACAGGGCATTATTGGATGGTGGGCTAAGATGGATACTCTCCAACCATATGTCAAAGCCACTATTCGAAGGCTTGGTTTTGGAGACTTCATCGACTCACTGTGGGTTGATACCATGGACAGACAGGCTCTGATGGCCTTATCTGAGCTTTGGTGGGACACCACCAACACATTCCACTTTGAGTTTGGGGAGATGACTATGACTCCTCTCTACTTTACCATGATCACGGGACTTTCCATTGGGGGTCGCCCTTTGGATTTCTATGATGATGCAAGCAAGAACTTGACTTACCTAGATACCTATCTTGGGGCAGCTGATATAGAGATTGTGAAGAGATCAGTTCACCGAAATATTCTTTTTACCACATTTAGCAACATGCCTGAAGGGGGAGATCCGGATCATATCGTGCGGGCTTTCCTTTTGTACCTGTTTTCATGCACTCTTTTTGCAGGCACCGCTGATTTGGCCCATCTAGGCCTTCTTGCTAGTTTGGAGGATATTGAGACCATTTCTCAGTATGAATGTGGTGGCGCTGCCTTGGCCACCATGTATAGGACCATGTGCTGTCGGTCTCGAGGGGTATGCACCGACTTTGGAGGCATGGGATTTGTCTGGGAAGTATACTCACTTATTTGAAGAAAATATCATAAACTTCCCTTTACTTATCTTTTGACAAGGCACGCATTCTGCAGGTATGGACTCATGAGTATCTCGACCTGAATAGCCTTACACTGATTGCTAATGACCTTTCTTGGCCAACCCTTGCTTGATATGCCCCAGATCGGCGAGTGAATGCCATTGCCCACAGACATGAATAAGCTTACAGTCGCACCATTCTTGCAGGGTTGCGCTCTAACAAGGTAACTATCTTCATTTCTGCTTTCCTTTCTCAATAAACTTTCTCTAATATACCTCATCTTCAGGTGAGGTGGAGTCCTTGGCGTCATTGGAGGTGTACCATGCCTCAGCTTAATCCTGTAGTTGAGATGTCACATAAGAGGATTTTGTTCGAGGGGCCGTCTAGCAGGTACTGGTATCTTGGGGAAATAGTGCGTGCTCAACTTTGTGGGGCTTATTCAGCTGCTCGTGTACCTCATGCACCTCCTTCCTCTATGAGACATGCTGATAGATTGATAGACCATGCTTTAGCAGACGCTATGGGTGGTGTATTTGCGGATGCTTTCCATCGTCCGCATGAGCATTATCGCACATTCTGTTAGCATTCTCTGATGCTGACATTCTGTTAATGTCAACATTCTATCAGCATTCTCTGATTCTGTCAGCACATTCTGTCCATTAGTGTGATGCACATTCTGTCATCACACTAAACACAATGGAAGCTCTCAAGTTGATCATCAACCTACTCATAGCAAGAATACGGGCAGAAGACAAGAAGGTGTTCGCACAATTCGGCCTGACTTCATGGTTCTTTCTCTGACATGTGAAGCTTGAAGACAAACTTCTCAACTCTGTGATCCACTTCTGGGACTCTGATCTTCATGTATTTCGCTTCAACTGTGAAGAGGTATATCCTTTATTTGAAGAGTTTTGTGCCTTATCGAATATCTTTGTTAATGGTCCTTTCATCTTTCCTACCATCCGTCGAGGTTACTTCCAAACTTTTTCTTCTCTCTTTGAACTTTCGCCTAGGGAAGCTTCATCATATATCCATGAAAACTCCATTGATCTTCTCAAACTAGCTTTATTTTTCTTGAGGGAAGGGGGAAAATCATTAGCTCTTCATAGGCCTACCCAGTACGCACTCGCCTTATGCATAGTGGGTTGTTTTCTTGTTTCGAACGGAACCGCTTTCATACTCATTGAAACATGTGAGCTTATTCTGCCATTGTCGAAGTCTCATAATATTATCCCCCTGGTGCTAGCTGGAACTCTAAACGGGCTTGACCACTTTCACTCCAACTCTGCTTCTTGCATTAGGGGTAGCCCCATTCTCCTTCAGATGTGGTTGGTTAAGAAACTCAAGCTGATCACTCCTTGTGATGGGCCCAAATACTTGTCCCATAATTATTGTTCATGTAAGCTTTTGTTTCTTGAGCGTCGCTCGATTCAGGACATGATCATCTTCTTTTCTTCTTTGAGTTGGAGAGATATTCAGTGGCATGTGGCTATATGGGATTGTGGTGAAGAGTATGTACTACACACTTCGGGATATTGTCAGGTGAAGCTCATAGGCTTAAAGCACACATAATTCTACTGGGCTTCCCGCGTACTTCGCCAAATGGGCCGTGTTCAAATCAATCTCCCTATCAAAGGGCATGTTCATGGGGTAGAGGCGGCTACTCTTTCTTTGGTATCTTGGGCTGTGAAGAAAGGGGCTTCAGGCTTATGTATGAGTCAGGTAGGGGATTGCAATGGGCCTTTTGGGCTTGACAGGGAGTATCGGGCTTGGCTTAAACAAGACTTGGGTTTAAAGATACAGGCTATGAAGGATAAGGTTCGAAGCCTCGTTTATGATTCTCGAGTTATAATTCAGTTAGCAAGTTCGTCACTTCCACCAGATGCATCACGAGTTAGGACAACTAAGAGAAATAGGGGAAATGAGAATGAAGCTCAAGCCCGCAGAACGAGAAAGACTTAGAGTAGATTAGGGATTATTATTTTTTTACTTTTCTAAGCAATGTAAGATTTGAAGAAAGTAGGAATTATGGATACATATGGCATGTAATAAATCTTTCAAAAGGTTTCTACCCTTTATGGATGAATAAATATCAATTTTATTAAAATCTCAACAAACATCCCTTAATAATTACAAATGAACCAAACTCTTGATGTTTTTACAAGAAATAGACCGTACCCAAAGTAACTTTATGGGCTGCCTACGTATCCCCGTCCTTGATGTAATGCTTTGTCATTTTTCTTTAACTCTTTGTGATATTTGGGGAATCAGGTCTTCGTAGTTTACGAATCAAATTGAAGAAGTCCACTCTTTTATTTATTTATTTATTTATTTGTTCTAACTTTTGCCTAAGCAGCCCTTTCAGGTTTTCTACTTAGCGAGCTTGATTTTTTATTTTTTATTTGAATACCCTAACTTTTGCCTAAGCAGCCCTTTCAGGTTTTCTACCAAGCGGGCTTGATTTTTCTTTTTTTATTATTTTTATTTTATATTATTATTTTTATATGTGGTATTTCTTTAATTAATCCAAATTGGAAGGTTGAGAGAATTTATTCCCGTCAATGTCTGTAATCTTTACGGCTCTGCCTGACAGTATTTCTTTGATGATGTAAGGGCCTACCCATGTGGCCTTGAACTTTCCTCGCAGGTCGTGGATCGGTGCTCGAATTTCCTTTAGTATTAAATCCCCTTTCTTCAAACCTCTGTGCTTCACTTTCTTGCCAAACGCCTTGGTAATCCTTCTTTGATACCCCTGAATGTGGTAAAGTGCCCTTAATCGCCTTTTATCTAGTAGAGCTAACTCTTCGTATCGGTTCCTTACCCATTCTACCTCCGCCAGTTGACTTTCCATGGCATTTCTTAATGATAGGACCTCTAACTCTATGGGCAATACCGCTTCCATTCCATATACAAGTGAAAAGGGAGTAGCCTCGGTCGATGATCTAATGGAAGTACGATATCCCCACAGTGCTAATAGTAATTTCTCATGCCAGTCATTATAAGTCTCGGTGGTCTTTTTCAAGATCGACTTGAGATTCTTATTCGCTGCTTCAATAGCCCCATTTGTCTGTGGTCTATAAGAAGACGAGATGATGCTTGATAATATATTTTTGCAAGAGCGTTTTGGTTTCTTTTTGGAAATGTTGTCCATTATCAGAGATGAACTCGTGGGGCACTCCATATCGGTAGATGATATTATTCTGTATGAACCTTGCGACTTGCTAGGCATTCAATGTCTTGTAGGATGCAGGTTTTACCTACTTGGTAAAATAATCTATGGCGAACAGGATGTACTCATGTCTGTTTGATGTTGTAGGGGTTACCTTGCCAATAATGTCAATGCCCCATGTTGCAAATGGCCATGGCGAAGACATGGTAGTGAGTGGCATCGAGGGTTGATGTTTTCCACTTGCAAACACTTGACACTTATGACACTTCTTGACATGTAGATGGCAATTCCTCTCTATGGTTAACCAATAATATCCTAGTCTCATGATCTTCTTGGCTAGCATGTATCCATTCATATGCGGAGCCCCAGCCCCTTCATGCACTTCCAACACTATCTTTTCAGCTTCTTGTTCATTGATGCACAACAGATGCACCCCGTCGTGTGATCTCCGGTATAGCTTCCCCTACACAGAATATATTGGCTAGCTAACCTTCTTATGGTTTTTCTGTCTATGGATGACGCATCTTTTGGATACTCTCCTTTTTCTATAAACTGTTGGATGTCATAGTACCACAGTTTTCCATCATTCGGCTCTCTTTCTTTGATAACACAATAGTAGGCTGGCTCTTCTCGAGACTCGATAATGAGGGGAGTTACACATTTGTCTTTAGGGATATCCACCATGGATGCTAGAGTGGCTAAGGCATCCGCAAACTTATTCTTTAATCTAGACAAATAAAAGAAATCAATTCGACGGAATTCTTTCACCAAGGCCTCTAAATATTCATGGTAAGGTAGCAACTTTTTATCCCGAGTCTTCCATTCTCCTCTAGTCTGGCATATGATCAAAGCGGAATCCCCATATACTTCTAATTCTTCAACACCCAATTCCAAGGCAGCTTCCAATGTTAGGATACAGGCTTCATATTCGGTTATATTATTAGTGGCATCAAAGGATAACCTGACAGATAATGGTATCAAGTTATTCTCTGGTGTGACTAACAACACCCCTATTCCACATCCTCTCTTATTATGAGCCCCATCAAATAATACTTTCCAAGGCTCCTTACTCACTTCTAGAATCTCTTCATCGGGGAAATAGTACTCAGACGGTCTTTCTACTGACGATGGATGCTCTGTTAGAAACTCGGCCACTGCTCTCCCTTTCACTGATTTCTGCACCACATATTGAATGTCGAATTCTGATAATAGCAATAACCAACGGGCTGTCCTATAAGATAACACTGGCTTCTCCAATAAGTACTTCAGGGGGTCCATGCGACTAATGAGTTGCACTTGAAAAGACAGCATGTAATGGCAGAGTGTAACATCCCCAGAATACACAGATTCCGAAGCTGTGACAGTTCATATTTCGTCCTGTGTTGCTTATCACATAAAATTCATAAATTTAAATATACATACTTTAATATAAAGTCCATATGATAAGCAATACATATCTATTAAAAGTTTAGTCATATCAGAGTCTAAGTATCATAATGTCAACCCACTCTCAAACCCCAAAATATGCATTTACAATACCACGAAAAATAGTCCAAGGAAAGATAAAACTAAGATCAGCATCCTTAAGGCAGCTGCCTGACAACTCTGCAAGCAATCCCTGATCATGCTTCTGCACCTGAAAAATGTTGATCTTTGGGGGGGTGAGCTCGACAGCTCAGTGAAACTCATTTACACTATCTCGTTTCATGTTAGATTTCAAATAGTATATGCACACAGCAATAGATAATACAATCTCATACATTATCATATACCTTGGAAACACATATATGCACACAGCAATAGATAATACAGTCTCATACATTATCATATACCTTGGAAACACATTATTCATGTAAGGTTTTTATTTCAACCTATAACATATTTGCATGTAACCTATGCAATATCATGACAGATAAAATGTGCAACACATGCGTTCGTACCTGTCTTACAATTGCCCATCACCTGCAAAACAGAAAACAACCCATATCCAAATTGGTAGCCCGCAAGGCTTAAGTCTACACAAGACTAAGGCATTTAAGCCTAAAGATGCGAATATTGCCATAAAGGCAAGCATCTATGACCTTAGCACACCCCAACGAATGAAGTGTGTATGTTATAACCCAACTCATGAGTAAATAACATATTAGTGCACTAACTAGGGAACACAGTCCAGGTCATCTCATCTCATCCCACTTCACAACGTTAGTACAAAAATCATTATGATATGCATGACATGCATATAAATAGCAACGAATGCTTCATGATTCTCACATCATTCCAAAATGAGCATTTATCATTATTTGAACACATATACATGTAAGGTTTTCAACAAAACAAATATCATATCGCATAATCACCATGCTCATTAGCATTTCAACACCAAATTTCATAGAGGAAATTTTAATTACCGGAAATATTTCAACTACTCTGCTCATCATAGCAATTTATCATTTTATTAGGTCAAACCTATAATTAATATTGTAACACCTTTGAAGATGCTCAAAATATCTTTTAAAAAGGAAAATCCACAATTAAGTGATTAAACTTTGAATTCGAGGTTTGTAATTACATAAAATTTAAATAAATATTTCCACAACTCATTTATCATAAAAATTTTGTATGTTTATACTTCAAAACAGTCCACAAAGTGCCCATAAAATCTCCATAAAGTTTGGAGAATAAATAAACATTTACACCAATTTTTAGTAAAGCCGAATGTGCATTTTTCTCCCAAAAATTTTAAATAAAATCTTTTATATATGTCCAATCCAAAATTTTTATTTCAAATATGTTAAAACGTGTTTATAAATAATAATAAACAAATTTGGAGCAATTTAAGCTCAAATATGCATAACACCCAAAATTCCATGTTTATGATTCAAAACCCATCCAAAAAAAGTTTTTAGTTTTTAGGCCGTATCTTCTAGCTCATTTATCCGAATTTAATGAACTTTAGTGTTCTGAAAAGAAGACTCGAAGATCTAAAATTTCATGTTTCACAATTGTGGCCTAAATCCAATGTTTTGATAGTCCAAATAAGCAATTACAATAGCCTTTCTGTGTTGAACGAAAATACTTTTCACTGAAAAATCAGTTTGAGTAAAATGGCCATAACTTTTCACACAAAATTTCAAATAAGGCAAGGTCGGATTCGTTAGAAAGCTAATTGAAAGACCTATAACTTTCATGAAGAAGGTTTAGATCAATTCGGCCTCTAACCAAGTCAATAACACCCAAACAGTATGCTCTGTTTTGGAGCTCAAATCATGCCAGATTTTCCTAGAACTTTCTAGGCAAACAAACACACTTTCTTCCCTTTCAATTTCACCAAATCAGGATATAAATTCATCAATTAAGCTAACAAAACAAAGTAGAAGAGAGTAGAAACCACACATGCTCCTAAATTGACCTAGTTTATGGAAAAAAATAGTCTCAAGTTCCCAGAATTTTGTTATCATATAAAAAATGAAAACTCAAAATTTGACAACCTCCACTGATGAGCTTCAAGCTCCCTGCAATTTTCTTACTCAAGGGTATACTACCTATTTTGCATGCATATTCTACCAAAACTAACAATAAAATAAGAAAGAGAAATGAATTTCACCTTGGTTGGGAGAAATTCAAGTGTAGGAAATGGAATTGTTCGATCTGCTTCCTCTACTGGTTCTGTTCCCTTTCTTCTTTCCTTCCTTCTCGTTTGTTTTCTTTCAGCTAACTCTCTCACTCTCTCTAACTTCTTATGTTTTATAAGAACTCTCTTCTCTCTCTCTAATTTCTCTTCCAGCTGGAGAGAAGACGTGCGAGAAGCTGGCTCGGCAATGACACGAGAACCCCAGGTGTCTTCAGCATCTAATGCATGGGTTTTCTAATCCCATGCATCCCAACTCACAGTAAGTATGTTGATCCTAAATTCTAATTGGCCCATTTTCTACAATTCTTGCTGTTAGTCTCCATACAATTCTTACAGTACTTCTAAAAAAAAAAAAATGTAGGATTTCACACAGAGCTTTTGGGTAACCCACACCAATGCCACACATGTCTTCTTTAATGTGTCGTACTTAACCTCATAATCAGTCATCTTCTTACTCAAATAGTACACCGCACTCTCCTTTCGAGATTCTGGTAGATACTGAGCTAACATAGCTCCCATCGCAGTTTCAGTGAGTGCTAAATAAAGTAGCAAAGGCTCACCTTGCTGCGGGGGAACTAATATTGGTGGGTTGCTTAAATATCTCTTGATAGTTTCAAAGGCTTCTTGGCACGCGTCATTCCATTTCGTGGGCACATCCTTCTTAATAAGCTTAAAGATAGGCTCACAAATCATGGTCAGCTGTGCTATGAATCGACTGATAAACTGAACTTTGCCTAAGAATCCTCGAATCTCTTTTTCTGTCTTTGGTGATTGCATCTCCGTGATAGCTTTGATCTTCCCCGGGTTGACCTCTATTCCTTTCCGAGTGATCATAAATCCCAACAACTTCCCCGCAGTTACTCCGAAGGCGCACTTTTGAGGATTCAATCTCAAGTTATATTGCTTAATTCTTTGAAGGAACTTGCCCAAAGCCTCGAAATGGCCTTCTCGATCCTTAGACTTCACGATCATATCATCCACATACACCTCCACTTCCTTATGAATCATATCATGTAATAAGGTGGTTGCCATTCTCTGATAGGTAGAATTGGCGTTTTTTAGGCCAAAGGGCATAACTCGATAACAGAAAGTCTCCCATTGAGTGATGAAGGAGGTTTTCTCTATATCTAGAGGGGCCATCTTTATCTGAGTATAACCCGAGAACCCATCCATGAAGGATAACAGAGCATGACCGGCGGTACTATCTACCAGGATATCTATGTGTGGCAATGGAAAGTCATCTTTAGGGCACGTCTTGTTCAAATCCCGGAAGTCTACGCACATTCTAACCTTCCCATCCTTCTTAGGCACTGGCACAATATTGGCTAACCATTCAGGGTATTCCACTACTTGGAGAAATCCAGCGTTCATCTGTTTCACTACTTCATCCTTAATCTTCAGTGCCCATTCTGGCTTCATTGTCCTCAACTTTTGCTTAACTGGCTTAACCCCCGGATTAGTAGGAATAAAGTGTTGCACTATGTCGGTGTCTATTCCTGGCATATCCTTGTACGACCATGCAAATACTTCTATGTTTTCTTTCAACAATCTTACCAATTTTTCTTGTTCTTCTGGTGACAGAGTTGCCCCAATGTTAATTATTTTAGGCGATTCATCGGATCCTAAATTAACTGATATTAATTCATCCATATTAGGTCGAGCAGGTTCCACTTCCCTTCGTTGTTCAAACTCAGGGGGAACATTCTCTCTAGGATCTATGTTCATGCTATATATACCCATAGAAGAAAGGAGAGACAAACTGCAAATGAGAAGAATGAAGAAAATGAATATTTTATTAATTATGAAGAAAGAAGAATAACACAAGCTAAACTATCATTCGCCTCCTAACAGAAGAGGGATGATTTTATTTGAAAAAGGAAAAACGAAAGTCCTATTCTACAATCCTATGGAAAGAAAGCATAGAAATCCTACAAGCTATCATCTGATGGGAGTGAATCATCCACGACTGAGTCTTCAACTCGAGGCTCATACTCAAGGCTCCAGTTGGTTAATGGACTGGTGGTATCTTCAATGAGGTGGATAGGATCAGGTTCATGAACATGCTCTTCGATGCAGGCGATCTTTTTGAACATAGCCCCTATGGTGACTTCATCGATATGGTCAACCCAGTTAACTTCTGTATGCTCTTCGGCCATGATGGTAGTTGGAGAGAGGGGTAGTAGAGTGTTGAAGAAGATTTCAAACGCAGGAACTCTAGCTTTCTAATCTTCAAGGTAAATGGGCTCGGGGAACCCACAATAAGGGAAATCATCCCCTTCTTTGACAAAAGCCCCATTCAAAGTGGGTCGGTAAGGTTTCAGACTGAGGTTAGGGACGCGTCCCTCTTCTTTGGCCAACTGTCTTTCTCTTCTTTTCTGTGCCATCTCTTTTCTATCAACTTCGGTACTTTGATAACCCAATCTGAAATGGTAGATAACTGAGGGATACTCGATGGGACCAGGTGTGCCTTGATGACGACAGCCTAAGCCCATTCCTGGAAAGAAGCCCATATTTTTCATGATTTGACCTACTTGTATATTCCCATATGGACTACAGTCTAGCACCATTTTCTCTTTATATCCATATTCAACCTCTACACACTGTATATATTCAAAGTCTGTCAATAGTATTTCTTCAATCTCTGGCTTGATCTCACAAATAGGTACACGGGTAGGAATGATCTCAAAATCTCCCTTCAACGTCACCACTAAGCCTTTGTAGGGGAACTTAACTTTTTGATGGAGGAAAGAAGGCACAGCCCCAATTGGATGGATCCATGGTCTACCAAGTAAAAGGTTGAAACAAGCAGGTAAGTCTAGTACTTGGAAATCAACTTGGAATTCTACAGGCCCGATGGCTAAAGGTAAAGTGACCATGCCAACTATTTCTCTTCTAGTGTTATCATATGCTCTCACAGTTTGCCCTGATGGTTTGAATTCTGATGGTTCGATGCTCAAGGAAGTGGCAGTGCTGAGGGGTCATACGTTCAAGGCTGACCCATTATCTATCAAAACTGTAGGGATTCTCTTGCCCATAGTATCCACCGTGACATACAAAGCTTGCAAATGATGAGGTTCTTTCTTCGAAAGGTCTGATTCTGTGAAGGATATTGACTGCCCATGCAGAACAGGACTGACTAGACTGACTAAACCCTTGGGTGAAGTATCAATAGGAATCTGAACTTGGTTGAGTAGCCTGAGTACTATCTGCCTGTGCTTTTGAGAAGCCATTAGAAGTCCCCAGATGGTGATATTGGCTTGAGTCCGCTTAAGCTATTTCAGTATCTCTTCATCTTCCTCTTGAACTTCAGTGCGTTGAGATCTCTCTAACTCTCCCAAAGGATTGTCAGATTCCAAGTTAGCAGGCTTAAAATGACGACCTCCTCTAGTGACATGGTTAACATCTTCCTCATCACTGGCCCAAATATCTGCTATCTCCTCGGGTGTGTTCATCAAATCTTCCCACTCTATAATATCAATCTCATTCTTTGACTCATCATCTATGGTGGACTTGGTAGAAGTCGAACTTGATCTGAAACATTGGGTGACCCATGGTTGCCTAGGATAGACAGTTCGGTAATGGGTTTCTCCATTCATATCGGTGATCTTGGTTGTGAAATATTTCTTAAGGATACTCTGGCTAGCTTTCTCAAAACGGATGAGGTTTGGATCTTCAGACTCAATCTGAACCTTAGGAATGTATTTTTTAAGTGAGTCAGGGTTATCACCCCAACCAGAAGGAGCAATGGATTCTTCAAAGGTGGGTTTCTTCATTTTGGGATAAAGGACATAGAAGTCGAATTTTCCACTAGGTTCCCCTAACAGGCCCACTTCGGGATCTCCGGCCTCATATCTTTTTCGCAATTTCCATTGGCTAGTCCCGGTCTTGGAGAAGGTTTTCTTGGTTCTAGCCTTAGGTCTAATGGGTTCGCTCTTTGTCATCTTAGCTTCACAAGAATCTTCAGGGCAGAGAACGTAGAAACTAAACCTCCCATTTCTTTCTGTCAACAAATCCACACAAGGATCTCTAGCTTCAAACCTTTCTTTGAGTGCCCACTGACTAGTATTATCCTTTGACGACTGATCTACTTTGCGAGGCTCATGAAGCCCATTCGAACTAAAACCCGGGAATGTATCTTTCTCAAACTGTCTCCATGAACGATAAAGCCCCCTTGGGCTAGTGAAGGGTTGAGGGATTTCAATCAGACCTTGATCAATGAACCCTTGTACTATATTTCGCAATGTATCACATGATTTCGTGTCATGGCTATAGGTGGCATGGTATTGACAGTAAAGCTTTTTGGATCTTGGCTTGTATAGGGTAATGAGCCCATGGGCTTGACAGTGATGAAACATTTCAATCATGGAAGTAGGGAATGAAGGGTGAGGGTGGATAGGCTCATAGTGGACATAAGGGTCAGCATGGATAACATTGATATTTGCGGGTGGTGGGACTGCATGGGTAGGAAGTGGATTTTGGGTGACATTGGGTTGAGAAGTTGGGGAAATGGTTTTGTTATCTATGAGGTCTTGGATTTCATGGCGGAGACGGAAGCAACGATTGGTAGTATGGCCTTTGGATTGATGGAAATTGCAGTATTCATTTTCATTGTAGTTCTTGGGTAGTGGGTTAGGTGTAGGTCTGGGTTCTAAAGGTTGGAGCAAACCTCGAGCTTTTAACTTCTCGAAGACTTTTTCCAATGGCATATAAAGCTCAGTAAATTTCTGGATGGTTTATTTCCTAAGGAAAAGGGTTGGGTAAATGGAGCAGGTTGAGATATGGCATTGACTTCGGTAGCCTTTCCATTAATACAGGTCGGCGGTTCTTGTAAGGTTCATCGGTTCGGAGAGCTCCATCGGCTAGAGCGTCCTCCAATTGGGTGCCAGCAGCGACCAGAGCTCGGAAATTTGGAAAATATTGGAAAAATATGTGCTTGTGATAAACTGGGAGCAAGTTCTTCACTATCATGCGGATTTGTTCTTCTTCTTCGGGGCGGTTAGCCATTTTAGAAGCCTTGGCTCTCCAGTAGGTGAGGAAAGCAGAGAAAGTTTCTCTTGATTCCTGTTTAGTAGTCTCCAAGTCCTTTCTAGTGACATCAACTTCTGTGTTATACCGGTAATGATTGCTAAACTTAGTGCATCCATCCTCCCAAGTCTTCATTCTAGACTCATCCAGTGATAGAAACCATTTCAGAGCAGATCCAGCCAGTGTCTCGTGGAACATTTGGGCTAACAGATCATCATCAGTCCTTTGTGGGTGCATGGCTCTCACGTACATCTTCAGGTGGGTCTTAGGACAACCCATTCCATCAAACTTTTTTAACTTGGGCATTCTGAAATGAGTGGGCATACGGGCCTTAGGGAACAAAGATAATGACGACATGTCCACCAGATCATCAGACTTCCTAATACCTTTTAAGGCTTTTTCCAGGGCTTCCACCTTACTACTCAAAATTATGGGCTCAGTGGAAAAGAAAGCAGGAGTCTTGGGCTTGGACTCTTTATCCAGATCAACAGGCTGAACAAATTCTACACCGGGCCTAGTGGGCTCACTGATTATTTTAGGCCTAAGGAAACATTCATCTTCATCAACATTCTCAAACAAGGGATTAGTACGAGCTCGCACCTTATCCTCCTCTTCTTTCTGGTGAACTAACTCTTGGACCACTTTTAAGAGTGCGTCAATCTTCTCATCAGTTGTTTTTCCATTGGTCCCAACGGCAGTAGGGGTATGATCCTCGTTACTAGACATCCTTGAATCGACAGGTAAGCCCTTAAACAACCGACCACTAGAATCACGACGCCAAGCCATAATGCTGGGAAAGGAAAGAGATTCGAATCAACTAAGAGCTTCCAATGTGAAAAGGGATGAAAAAAGGATAATCTTACATGTCTACAAGAGTATGGGTCCAAGGCCCACACATCAATCTCACTTTCTCACATTCTATCTTATGAAAGTGAGCCTAAAGCTCCGGCAAGAATCTCATCAAAAACTCCTAAACTCAAATCCCAATCTTATTGTAGGCCTATACCTTCCATCCAAAGTGTATGGGCTTAAAGCTCACACTTCAAACTCACCTAAGGCCTATAAACGGACATCACTATTCGGATAGCATAACACTACCACGGGCCTAAGACCAAGGATATGTAGGGTACTAAGGCCTCATTAAGTACCTTAACTCTTTGGAGACACTTCCCTTAAGAGTTTAGGGCATTTTATAAGGTCTAGACCTACAATCCCAGGTCCTAGTGGTTTTACACACTTCACAATCATGGCTCAGACAAAACCAGGGGGTAAATCCAGCAGCATAACATTACACTAGTGTGCTAAAAAGTGACGTAGGGTATGTGTCCTACAGAGACAGTCTATATGGACTAATGCAAAGGGTAGGCTGAGTGTCCCTTACTTGCTTGGTCCAATTGATATACCAACCACATGTGACATCAGGAATGCCGCGTGGGTCCAATAGTACTTGATTGGTCCATTTAATATACCCAAGGGGACATGGCAAGAAGAGTGATGGCTTTCGCATACATGAAACCCGAGAGTCAAAGAAACCGGGCCCAGGGCTAGGCTCATCGTTAGCTTTAGCATACAACGTCCTAAACAAGCAGAGTCAATGCGCACACAATGTAGAATTCAAAGTCAAACAATCATGCAAATGCTGGTGGTTGATTTTATTAAATTAAGAAATTGAAAATCCCAAAAATAATTAATTGGAGTTTAGCCCTCGACATCCCCAGTGGAGTCGCCGGTCTGTGAACCAGCCAACCTGATTGGGAGGCCCTCTCGTTCACTTTGGGGAGTGTGCGCTATCTTGAATGGATTGTGGATTATTCATTATCCATCTCGATTCATCCTTCTCTATTATCCACTTTTATCCTTCTCTATTATCCACTCAAGATAGGGTTTTTGAAAAAGGATGAAAGTTTGTAAAAAATTGGGAGTCGCCACCTTATTTTTAGGGAATAAGGAAACCACAAAAAGAGTTTTATT
>JAESVK010080568.1:0-10128 GCA_017140935.1 Hamamelis virginiana | reverse complement strand
TACACCTTGGGGCTTATAAATACTCATCATATGAGTCTTGAATGAGCTAATGATCATGCACAAACTCAAGCCAACTTAGTATACATCATTCTTGTGTGGTTTTAGTTAAAATCATCATACTCCCTTGAAGCCAATCTAGTTTATTTATTTTGAGACTTATTAGTGTGAGCTCTAATTTGTATTTCATCTACTCATCAAGGAGTTCTCTTGTTATATTCATATCTGATCTATTTGTAAATCTTGTAAGGCTCTTTGTGAGCATTGGCCAAGCATTCTTTGTGAAGCTTGAAGAAGTGTTCTTGGTGAGCACTAGTGGGTTCTTTGTGAGCCATTTGTTAAGTTTTTTGTGAGCTTAAGGTGAGAGTCTTCCACTTGGGATATAGAAGACTGTGTAAAGGTTTCTCCACCTGGAAGGAGCTAATCTTTAGTGGATTGTTGGGAATCCTTGGGCTGAGACTTAAAGCGAGGAGTAGGCAGAGTCCAAACCTCATTAAAATATTGTGTTTGATCTCTCTATCCCTTCCCCCTTTCAATTACTTGCATTTATATTACTGCTTCTGCTATTTGTAATTGAACCATAATTTTATTTGGTAATTATTAGCAAAAGTTTGCCATAAACCCTATTCACTCCCCCTCTAGGGTTATATATTTGGGACAACAAAACTCACTCAGTCACTAAAGCAAGAGAGAAGAGAGGCAAAACCAGTTTTTTTGCAACTCTATTTAAATGGCATCAAGTGCTCCGATCAGCAGTCATCAGTGGTCCGATTGAGCTAAAATTTGGTAGGCAGGTTCACGACTCAAAGCTCTACAATATGAACGGTTAAGATTGGATTTGGAGTACTCAACTCTGGTATTTGGGCACGTGAACAGTGCTTCTATTTTTTGTTAGATTTGTGAAAACCCAAGTTTTTATTTTCTATTTTAATGGTATTTTAGAAAAAAAAAATTATAAAACAATTTGATAATGCCCCTTATGTCCCCAAAGTTTAAAAGCAACCAAACCCATTTCATTATTTTACTTTGGCTAAGAGAGCAAGTGAAAAAGATAGAGGGAGAGTGAGGCCGGGAGAGAGAGAAAGAGCGAAGGGAGCTCGCCGAGGTTTGCTGGAGTCGTCGTCGCGTCGCCAATGGAGGTAAGCACAGAAGTTCTTTTATTTTTCTTCATCTTCTTCTCTTCTTTTTAAACCCATTTGTGGGTTTTTGGTTGCTAAGTTGGGATTTTTGGAGAATGTATGGGTGTAGTTTGTTGTGGTGGATGGTTTTGCATGATTTGTGTGGAATGAGAGGGTTTTGTTGAGGATTTTTGGTGTGGTTTTGATAATGTGAGTGGTTATGGATTTTGTGGGTTTATAAAGTGTAAATCATGGTTTATCTTTTTATCTAACCATGTGATCTTTGTAATTTTGGTAGATCTAAGGTTCTAGAGGTTGGTATATGATAGATCTAAAGTTTAAAGTCAAGATCTTGAGGTTTTGTGAGTGTTTGAAGGTTATGAGGTGGCTTGAACACCATTGAAGCTCGAAATCTAGCTTTCTGGGCAGTCATTATCGATAATGCGAGAGTACATTATCGGTAATGCACTTTTTCGAGGTTTGGCAGAGAGGTGCCATTACCGATAATGCACTAGTGCGTTATTGGTAATGGAGCATTATCGATAAAGGATGGGAGCCATTATCGGTAATGAGTTTCAGTAAGGAATGCAGAAGAGTGTGTGGACACCCTATTTTTACCAATTATTTCTATCATATACTTATACAAATGATCAACTCGAAGAGTGGATTATTTGGTGAGGAATTGGCCTTGTAAAGACCAAACTACCTAAATTGCCCTTTTCTGAGGAAAAGAACAATTCATTATTTCATGTGTACATTTGGATTAGAATCAACCCATTTGTATAGCATTTGACTTTTGAGGTGTTTTAAAACATCCCTGTAAATTTTCATGGCATTCTGATGAGAGCTCGATAGGTAATTAGGGTTTTTGCGACTTGAAGGGCATTTTCGTCCTTTTTCTCGTATAATTTCCGAATGACCTCCGAATTCGAAACGGATTGTCTCATGAGGTTTATATGGATGTGGGGAGTGTATTTGAAGTGTCAATTGAGCCTTTGGATAGTTGGGATAGATTCGCCTAAAATCGATTTCACATGCGAGAATAAGTCAAACTAGGGTTTCAGTCAAATTGACCGTGAATTGGTCGTTTTCACCAAATTTAAATATTTTCAAAACATGTTTTCAAATACCAATTTCATATTAAAACCATGTTTTTAGAAGTGATTCAAGCCTAATTGATCAATTTTATAAAACAATGAATGGTCATTTGACCAATTTTGGCACAACCGGGTCAATCTGCTAGCTTTTTACCAAAACCCTTGACCATGGTCAAGTATTTTTTACCCAAAAACCTTCTAAAAGTGTGGAGGATCAAAACACGGTCGTTTTGATACCTGGATCATCGAATTTGGATGAGAATTGACCAAGATATGACCAAAATACAAAATCCCTTTGAAAATGGGGGAAATTTGGGAAAGTCATTACGGTGACCGTCCTAGCTAGGACGGCCAACCGTCCAGCCTTAGATGGTCACCAGGATGCTCGAGCAATTTTTGTAATTTTGGAAGGTTTGAGGCTCTCCCACCCATTTTGGCCGATTTGATTGTTTTTTTTTTAATATAATTCGAAGGGTTTTCAGCTGGCAAACCCTAGGATGAGTGATTCTAAGCCTTTGGATCATTTTTAGATGGATTAATCCCAACCATCCATGGTTATTTACCCTAACTCTATAAGTATGCTTTGATAGAGTAGGTTAGGAGGGACAAGCTTTAGAGAGAATTCTAGGGTTGAGAGAGGAGGCTACAGATCTGGTTTTTCATTATTACGTCATTGAAGGGGGAAGCAGTCAAAGCTAAGAGCTTGCAGAAAGGTAGCCAAGAAGGAGATCGAAGGGTAAATGCTCAATCATGGCCTCGTTTCTTTGATTTTTTATGTAAATCTTTTTTCTCCATTCTCATGTATTCAAGATGTATAATATAAATAATTTTTTAGTTGCTTGCATATGTTAGAATGATGTTAGTTGTTGTATGTGGCTTGTTTAATGTAGTTTGCATGTCTAGGGTTAGCTTTATTATGATTATATATTAGCAAGCATGATTAGGGTTGTCTTTTATTGTTATTTTATGTGAGTAAGTATGATTAGCGTAGTTTTTATGGTGATTTTATGTTAGTATGCATGTTTAGGGTTAGTGTAGTTTTGTTATGATTTTATGTAAATATGCATGATTAGAATTAGTTTTGTTATGAGTCTATGTTAGTATGCATGTTTAAGGTTAGTTAGTTTTGTTATCATTTTATGTGAGTATGCATGATTAGGGTTAGCTTTATTGTGATTTTGTGTGAGTATGCGTGATTAAGGTTAGTTTTATTATGATTGTATGCAAGCATGTTAGGATGTCTTTCATTATGATTTTATGTGATTAGATGTGTTTAGGATTAGTCTCGTTATCATTTTGTGCTAGTTAACATGTTTAGGATTAGTTTTGTTATTAGTTTATGCTAGTAATCATGTTTAGGGTGAGTCTTTCATTATTTTATGTGTAAGCATATTTAGAATAAATATTGATATGTTCATATTGTTATTTGAATCTCTTAATGTTTGATTGATGATATTAATGATGATATGAATGTGTTAGTATGTTATTTTGACATGTGATGAGTCTTGAGTCTTTTTGTTTCTGCTCTTTATGATTATTTAAACACTTGCCATGGATTTGATTGTTTGAATATATAAATTGTGTACGAGGGAGCTTGCGAAGGTAAGATCCTCCCCTTGTGCTTAAATTAATTATTTAAGCATATTTTTGTGTAGTTTTTGATATGTTTTTGCATGGTAATTTAGTCAAGCATGATAGATTGTATGCTAGGGTGTTTATTTGATATTTTTATGAATTAAAGATGATTTTTAAGCTACTTTAATTATGTATTCAAATCTGTCCAGATTTGAATACATGTTTTAAAGTGGTTTAATTAACATTTTTAAGCCATATTTTGCATGATTCTTATAGTATGTTCATAGTATATTCATGTAGAAAGCATGCTAGGTCATCTTCACAATTTTTATTCTTTATTTTCATGGTTTTTAGAGTGGTTTAAGGTTCATGCTCAAATCTGTCCGGGTTTGTTTATGTCCTTAAATCGCTTCTAAAAATTATTTTAGGACCAAATCTAACTTAGAAATATGCTTAGGATCACATAGTTTGATTAGTATGCATTTAGGAACATTTTCATGCATGGTTAGAATTGATTTTGTGAATGTTTGATTAATTTATTTAAATTCCAACATGCATTTGCATTAGTATGTTAGGTCTTTATATTAACTTTAGGGTTAGTTAGAGACCCTAGGATTAGGAAGGTCACTTGACCTTCCCTAGGACTGTCCTTTGTTGTAAAGACTGCTATCAGATTTGGGTGTTTCAATTGATTTAAGCGTCTATCTTCGAGAGATTTTCTAAAAAAGATTTTGATATAATGTTTATGAAATAAACATGATTTTATAAGAGATTTGAATATTAAATGATTTTCAAAAGAATTTGAAATGTTTTAAGATTTTTACCTTGGAATGAGATTCCTCCCGATATGATTTGTTTTCTTGAAATATCTTTGAAAAAGATTTTCAATTGGAATTGAATTCTAAAGATGAGAATTATTTAGAATAGTTGGATTTTATGAAAGTCTTTTAATTTGAAATGATTTCAAATAAATGATTTTAAATGAATAAAAAACTCTCGAAGCTAGAGTCTTGAATTAGGTTGAATACCTTTGATGATGTGATCGATTACAATAGGAGAATCCTAGGGTAGTCGAACTACGTGGACTTTGATACTTGCTAGGTGATACTAGTAAGTTACGTAGGCGCTAATAGGGCTCAAGTCCGCCCTAGGATGCCCGTAGGGTATTCTAGGTTCTTAGGGTTTGTTTGTATTTTTTTATTATTAATATAACTAATATAGATAATGCATTTATATCACTACTTTATTGGTTGATTTAGATTATTTAGGATTGTTTGTAATAAGAAATTTAAATAGCCCAAATAAATTAGAAGTCCTTTAATTAGGACGAGGTGGGTGCCGACAAGTGAAAGCTTGGAACCTTCCTACGTCGTAACCTAGCCCCCGGATCCAACTCTGGTTTGTAGACAGTCTTTTCATTGAAAATGGAGTTTGTTTTGTTTTGATTTTAAAAATAAAATATTTTTTATAGTTTCCTTATTCCTTAAAAATAAGGTGGCGACTCCTTTGTTTTGTTTGTTTTCTAAACCCTCCTAATCACATCGCCCGGTGATGATGTGGATCCTCATAAAGCCCCGTCAGGTGGCTGGTCCACAGAGTGTCATTACCGATAATGCACATGTGCATTATCAGTAATGAGGTGATTTTGGCTGGAAATCAGTTTACTTATTTTCTTTTCTTCTCCCTTCTTAGTTACCCTTTTTTCCTTAGGACTTTTCTTGGAATCTTAATACTAAGGATGGGGTTTGGGAATACCAGGGCTTGGTATTGAACCTAGTCTGATCTTAATGGGAAAACGGAAGGTGATATGTACTCTATTTATCATTTATTTTAGATTTGGGAAGTCTTTGGGAGGATCATTACGCCACATAGCTCTTGCATTTGCTTTTAGACTTGGAGGAGATCTAATTTCGAGGTAGGAATATTTATATTCTTACTAACGTTGATAATGATATTTTGGGGCCGGTGCCCATAATATGAACTATGAGATTTCTGTTTACAAACTCTTAATGCATATATCATATTGTTTACATAATTCCTATGTGATTAGAATATACAAGAATGACATCTTGCTTTATGATGTGATGATGTTATGTCATGGTATATTGATGTTTATGTTATGTTTGGAATGGATATGTTTAGGTTATGTGATTAATGGAAAAAGAGTTGAGACTACTCCTCTTTCGGTACTGGTTAAGACTACTCCCATACCAACGTGATGAAAAGTGTATTGGCTGACTCATGAGATTATATGTTATTTATTTTATGAATTCTTGGCACATCACTTGTGAATACTTGTATATATCTTGAACCACATATATGTTTACGAATACACTCATAAATTATTATATACATCCTTGTTATCAATGTTAGTTGAGAATTATATTCCTACTAAGCATTCAAACTCTCACAGCTGTCTTTCATACAGCAGATTCACAGAGTAATAGAGCAGGATCTCTAAAGCATAGCGTTTTCCCTACTGTGCTTGGCAGGGTAGTTTTCTGGGCGTTGATTTTGAGGTATAGGTAGATGTTATTCGTCTGCTGACCATATGTTTTTGAAACACTATTTATTACTTAACCTAGGTGCCAGGAATATTGGCATTCTACTATGCATTGACTATATTTATATTTATTGCATAATGCGAATCAGGGACATATGTATGACTTTCCACTTCATATCATACTCGTTATATATATTTTTCTTTATGCCTGAATATGGAAATATTTTTTAGTATATCAGATTGTGTCTCCATTTTGACATGTGTCGACCTACCCATGACGATTGGCAATAGCATCAGATTGGGGCGTTACAAGATCTCTCCATAATCCTTGTGGATTGTTGTTTGGTTGCCAAGAAAATTTTTCTTGAGATAATTGTGTGAACCAGCCAACCTGATCGGGAGGCCTCTCGTTCACTTTGGGGGTGTTTTCTTGAGTGGATTGTGGATGATGTTTATCCGTCTCGATTTATCCTTCTCTATTATCCACTCAAGATTGAGTTTTTGAAAAAGGGATGAGAGTTTGTAAAAAACTAGGAGTCGCCACCTTATTTTTAGGGAACAAGGAAACCACAAAAAAGAGTTTTATTTTTAATAAAACATTGACCCCATATTTTGGAAAAGCATGGTCTTTTGAATCAAAGTTGGATTCGGGGGCTAGGTTACGAAATGGGAAGGTTCCAAGGAACTCCTTGTAGGCACCCACTTCGCCCTAATTAAATGTCTCCTAATTAGATTTGGGCTTTATCAAAATCTTTTCAAAACAATCCTAGCATATCTAATCAACCGCAAAATATCAATAATAATATATATAGTATAAAAGTATACACAATCCTAAGGATCTTAGGAGACTAGAAGTCAACATAAGATTGGACTTGCGCCTTATTGACTGCCTACGTACCTTACCAATTGCTTGATAAAGATCAAAGTCCACGTAGTTCGATTACCCTAGGACTCTCCTATTGTAATGAACTATATCTTTGAAGGCATTCTACCTTATCTAAGACTCTATCTTCGAGAGTTAGTATTTGTTTAAAATACTTTCAAAGTGGGAGTTTCATCCCAAAACAACTTCTTCAATATTCAATTTCATTTAAAAAATTCTCTCGAAATAGACTCCTAAACAAGCTAAAATTCCTCTTTAGATGTAGTTTTTACAACAAAGGGGAGTCCTAAGTGAAGCCAAGTAGCTCCCTAACCTAAGAGTCCCTAACTACACCTTAAGTTCATCTAAGCAATCTTAAATATCAACATAATGCATGCTGGAATTTCTGGAAAATATATAAAAAAATGCAATCAAGTAGGTAAACAATGCATGAAAATGTTCTAAATGCAATCTAAGTTAGCTATGGGAACCTAAGCATGTTTCTAAGTTGATTTAAACCTAAAAAATGAGTTTTAATGCACTTTTAGGTTACTTTAAACCCATGGACAGATTTATATGCAACCAAAGAGTGGTTTAAAACCCATGAAATAAAAGAATAAAAAGAGTGTAAATGACCTAATATGCAACCTAGTATGATATGCTAATTTATCCTATACAATATGCTTGAAAACAACACTTTATTCATAGGAAATAAACACCAGGGTAGAGTATTACCTTTTGCATGCTCCCTCGAACACAATTGATATTTTTTAAGCACACTTTAAGAGATAAAAATAAACTAACAGACCTCATATGAACAATGCAAACTCATCCTAACAACACTAGCATGTGATTATTTTGTATAAACTATCCTAACATGGTTATTAACCTAAGAGACCTAAGCATATGTTAAAGTAATTCCTAGATATGAACCTAATCCTAAATATGTAATCCTAATATGGCATGATCGAAGAAGAATAGAAGAAAAGAGGGAGAAATATGCATACATATTACAAAACTAATTCCTAAAGAAACAATAAACTAGCCTATCATGCATACTAAAAAAATATGGAAACATAACCTAAACTATGCATGCTAACAATGAACTAAATCCTATGCATACTTAAAGAAATAAACAAAACCTAACATGATTAAAGAAGAAGAAGAAGAAGAAGAAGAAGAATAAGAATAATAATGCAAGAAAACTACATAACTTACTAACCTTTTCCTTTGCCTCCTTCCCACTTGCTCCAAGCCTTCTCCTCAAGCTCCAAGGACTCCAAGGACCTCAAGAACTTTAAAACTTAAGCTAAAGTGCTATGGGGGAAGCTTGTGCAATTGCTCAAGCCTCTACTCTCCAAGCTAGCTCTCTAAAGCTTATTTTCTGTGTGTTAAAACTGATTTCAAAGCCCTCTATTTATAGGGAGGCCTGAAGTTGATCAATGGATGAGTTTAAATCTCTTGGGAATGATCCAAGGGCTCTAAACCAGTCTTCCAAGGTGTTTAAACTCATCCCAAAGTTCCCATGGCCGAACTGGACACATGGCAAGGATTGGAAGAGTCGCGGACAGAAAAATATCTCAAAATTAGCAGTTATTGGCTATTGGGATCGTTGACCATCCTCCTTGGGACTATTGGCCATCCCTTGGTGGACGTTCATCGATCCTCCATGCTATTTTTACCCTATGTGGGCCTATCTCAGGCCCGTTTTGACCCGGTTTCGGCTTTTTTCGGATTTTCGCGGCTTTTCGGACCCTTTTTAAGTCCAAATTTGACGATTCAAGCGCCGAAATGATCGTGATTCGATTCTCCATGTTTTAAGAAGTGTTTGAAGTGAAAATTCATTGACCAAGGTCAAAGGTTTAGGGAAAAGTCGACCGATTTGCTGTTTAGGGCCTGCCGGGCCCAAATTAGGGTTTTGAAATTTGCTAACCAATTGCTTTCAAAATCATTTCTTCTTCTCTAAACAAGTTTTAAAATGTTTTAGGAAAGTGTTTTGAAGCCTTTGAAGGCTTTGGTTTGATAAAAATATCGAATTCTGGTCGCTTCCGGTCGAAACCCTAATCTGGGTTTAAAATGGCATTTTGAGCCTTAAGAGCCAATCATGAGCCAGAAGGCTCTACAGACCTTGCCACTGATAAAATTAGCTACCAAACACACTTTAAATATATATGCCAAAGCCTCGAGACCATTCGAGACAAGATCGATAGTCATTCAGGGCTTTTGTGATTCAAAGGACAGTACTGCCCTTCAGTCACAAAAGGCCTTATTTTCTATCAAGCCTACCTCAGAATGCCATGGAATTTTGCAGGGATGTTCCTATACTCTCTAAAAACCTAATGCAAAAAGAATCGACTCAATCTGACATAAAAACCTACATGTGATAATGACCTCTACCTAACTATTCACAAAGGGTAAAACTGGGAACTTAGGGTTTTGACACCCTATTTCATTTTTAAACATAGGCAACCATTCATGACCATACTCATGGTCAAAAATGGATGTCTACAAATTGTTGTTGTTTACCTCTTGTTTAAGCATGAGAAAACCTTTGCATACCCATTATTTGTTGATAGTGGAGATTTTTTGAGTGGACTACAGTCCCGTGGTTTTTTCTTCTTACATCGGGGGATGTTTTCTACGTTAAAATTACTTGTGTTGTGCTTGTGATTTCAATTCTGTTTTTATATTATGTTGCACTCTAGTTAATTGTTTCCTAAAAGATTCACACAAACAGGGATAAAACTACTTCTTCTAATTTGTGCTAAATTTGAGTATATCAAATTGATTTTTGTTTATCTCAACAAGTGGTATCAGAGCTAATAGTTCTTAGTGTTGAATATCTTGTGTTGAATGATGGAAACTAATTTGACTAGAATGATTACTTTGAATGGTTCTAATTATAACACTTGGAGAAGAAAAATGGAAAACCTTCTTTATGTGAAGCAATTCCATTTACCAGTATTTGCTATTGAA